>CM017441.1:44351482-44623982 GCA_007726485.1 Eragrostis curvula | reverse complement strand
ATTATTTTCACGTCAAATGAAACATAAAAAAAAAATCAAGTTCAACTACCATGAATATTCTCTCAATCACAAAATCCCAAAAAATCTAGAAACAAATCTTCTTATAACCATGGGGTCCTATTACCTCCATGGAGGTAAAAAAGTTATTGATCTAGCTGATCCATAGTATTTTTTTTTTGACAAAAAAGACGCCCAAAGGCATCTTATATTTGACTTATATTAAGAAAAACATGACTCAACACAGAGAAGACAAAGAAAAAAAAATACAATCAAATTTGACGAAGTCTTCTCCTCCACCTCAACCATTGCAACCATGGGGAACTGAACAAACCTTAATCGCACATAGGCTTTTGAAGACCATAGTAGTCGTCCGTCCCAGAGAACGGATCTTTGCAGACACTTAAGAAACGTTGGAGGGGCTGGGCCCCGAATTTGATTCAGAACCGCTTCTGTGCTGCCAACCGTCAATGCAACCATATCGCTCACAAGCCCTTCATCAGTGCCGGATGGAATACTACTGAGACAAAGAAGGAGTTGGAGTACCATTACTCCAAAAGAGCCGCCATCACCTTCGCCTGGACGACGATGCCATGGACAGAGAACTCATAGCCAATCGCATCCTCATGGAAGAAACCACAAGAACGATATGGATAGGGAACCAACACAAGAAAAATTATCATCACCGTGTGACACCCCAGTGTCATATGCAGCCCAAACACCTGCAAATCATCCTCAAACCTGAACAAAATTCGGTTTAAACCAAATCTGAACCCAAAAAATTCAATAGTTGGGATAAATGACAAACCAAATCGTGTGAAGCAATTCAAACTTTTCAATAACAACTTGACCTGAACAAAATGTCTATGGAAAGCCCATCAGAAATGAGAATTTGTAGAAATTTTCAGGATTTTACAAAATTTGGAAATGCTCCTAAAACTTCAAGGAAGATGGAACAGAGGAATTGATCCTAAAACTTCAGGGAAGATGAAGCAGATCCCTTTGTTCCTTGAATTTTAATTCAAATTCTGTTGCTCAAACCTGCATGAACCCAAAATGGAAGTTGGAGCTGGATGTTTGTTCTTCACCTCCAAATTTTGTCAGAATTTTGGAACTCGGGAAGTACTCCTTTTAATTCGGAAAATTTCGCTGGACTAAATTCGGTGAAATTGCGAAGAGGTGTCGGACCCACCTGTCATTCTCTTCGGGCCCATCGTCTTCCTCCTGATTGAGGCGCAGACCTTATGGTCATGTCGCCGCCGGCGACTGACGCCACGCTGCGCCTCTGCCGCTCCCCCTCGCGGATGGACGCATTACAAAAGGACCCTAACCCTAACCGTTTCCCCCAAGTCCGCCGCCACCTTCCTCGCCATCGTCGGCAGTGAAGAGAGAGCTCACCGCGCCACTGCCACAGTCAAGCGAGTCCCGCAGATTGAGCCAGTCTTCTTCAAGTCCAGCCATGGGCTAGCATGTTTGCCACCATCAATTTTTGCTCTTCCGGTGAGTCTCATGCCGTTTCCTTACGCACTGAGCCGCGCAACAAGCTCGCGCCTCTCCCCTAGCTAATCCCTCACGCCTCTCTGCAGCCGACTCCCTCATATTTGAAGCTTTTCCCCGTTGCCATTGAGTTTCCGTGGTCAACCCCGTTGACTACGAACTTCCTCCGCCGCTCCTCGTTGACAAAACGTGAGACGCCGAGGTTCCCCGTTTTATAGTGAAGCCCAATAGAAAACAAAGGAAGCCAACCGTGCCCTACTTCAACTCCGAGACTCCACCAAACCTCCGCCGTTCGTCGCCGACCTCCCTCCGGCCACCCCCGCGAGATCAAGTTGCTCGAGGTGAACTCACCGCGCTGCTTCTTCCCGTATATTGATTTTGCCAAATCCCTGCCGGGAGCCCTCCGCCAGCGAGCGCGCGGCCGCTCTTCGGCGAGCCGGCCGCCATAGGTGAGCTCTGGCCAAAATCCAGCGTGGCAATGCCCGGATCTGGTGTGCAGCACCATGTGGCCTCATTTGCGGCTTGCGTATGATTGGCTGGATCCCGTGCAGGTCACGGTAGATCCGATTGGCCCCACCTGTGGCCCAGATCTGATTGGCCCCGCCAAAAATTTCCTTTTTCTGAGTTTGTTTAAATCGCCAGAAAATGCTGAAACTTTGTAAAATGCACAATAAATAGTATAGACCTCAGAAAAATATTAATTCAGTTTTGTTGGCTTTCTTTGGCTTAGGTCTATCTCGAAAAAATGTGTAACAGATTCAAATCCTGTCTTTGTTCCCTGCAAATGTGTTAATAAATCTTGTTTAAATCATAGTTAATTCTCTGTTGCTCAATAAATCTTGAAATCTTGCATGCTAGTAAATCATCTGTCAACACACTTACAATTTTTTCCCCACTTACAGATCTTGCTTAATTATTTTCTTATGATTTATTCTCTGTTCTGCATTGCTTAAATTGTATTGAAACGTCACAAAACCGAACAAGGCCCAACCCATTTGTTACAGCAGCCCAACCCATTTGTGACTGCAGCCCAATCAAAAGCCTATTTCAGCCTGGACCAGTTTTAAGCCTATTGGTTTTCTAGCCGATATATATATGTTTTTTTGCCTGGTTTTCAGCCCATGTTTTTTTAATCCAATGACCACTCGACGCATGTCCTTTTCTTTCATAATGGCTTGGACCATTTTTACATTTTTTTATTTATTTTGCATAGATGGCTTGGCTTTTTTTTTTTCATATGCTGGCACCAGTCAACCCACAACAAATTAAAGGATTCTAAAAACGAGCTTAAAATGAAAAAATCCAGAAATGCCAGGTAGCAAAATAGATGGTCAATTCACATTAACGAAACTCAGATAGAAAGGTACAATATGTATGTTACATGTCCAAATGGCACCAAACATTGACCAAAACCATCTCATCGTTAATCATCAAGCTGGTAAGTACAATAGTAATGGAGCAACCTAAACCATAATTTTAATAAACCCAGTTTGGTTCTGTCAACAAGTACTGGCTTTACCACCTTGTTCAGGAACTCTAGAGCTTAAATTAATTGTAACCTGTAGCTCCATCTTCTATCTAATTCTGCAGCATTACTGTAGATTAAATTAGTAACAAGGTTTCACATAAAATCAACTTGCACAAAATATTTTCTTTAGTCTAATTCTGAAAAGCTATGAGGACGAAAGCAAGATGAAGAATACACATTCAGATATTGGCAAAAAAAAAAAGGCTCTTAACCATTGAAGAAAACACAAGAGAGTCTAGTAACAGCCAGTATCATTAAAAGTGCTGCAGAACAAAGTAATAGGCTTTTCTGCTAAGGATTAACCAAACATAAAAATTTGACCAGAATCCAAGAAACAAAATTCCTCAAAAGACAAGAATAGTAGGAAGCTTGCTAATAACAAATGCACAAGAGAGTCTAGTAATTTGCAACCTATCATCAACAATATGAAGATTGCTGGAACAGTGGACAAGAGACTAGTACTAAGCAACCTATCATCAACTGCAGCTAAACATAGTATGAAACGATGATGTCGATTATCCTGTCAGATGTCCTGTCGATATACACTAATATTTCTTCTATGAGGACATGTACCTAGGCAAGGTTATCAGGATTGGACCCTCCACTCCAGTGGTATTGATTGATTGATGTACATGAGTATCTGATGTACCTTTTCCATCTCCATGGTGAAAACAAAGGGTTACTTGTCCGCAATAAGAAGGAGCTGAGATGCAGATGATGGTCCTCAAGCATATTCAGCACACAATTCAGATTGATGAAGAACATCTCATCATAGGACTCCAAATGTAGAAGAATTCAGAAACTGTTAATTCAGTGCATGCTACAGTTCGGAAACCAAATCATCTGATTTTTGGGTCTACATCTATTTGTGAAATTGTAGCTAGACTGAGCAACTCAAAATACCAACATGATTATTTAACAAAAAGTCATGGTGTTGAATGCGTAGGCTGCCATCCCTGCTAAACAAGTATTCAAGGACAACATAAAAAGTGGTGTGAATGTGATGACGCTAGTCTACTACGGTTCCATCAAACACGTAGGGAGCAGGGCTGGGACATGGGCATGAATCCGAATGAATCAATCACGAATTTTCTCAAGGCCTCAAGCGCAGCAATGGTGATGTTTTGATGAATCGTCACACCATAATCATCATAGAAGATCATAATTCTTGTAGTTAAGTTCGATTGGTGATGCGTCGATGTTGATGATTTTGGCTTCATCAAATCAAGAGGATTCAAACCCCTGTAACCCGTACACAGCTGCTCCTTGGTATCAACCAAGTACAACTCGATTGACCTTGCCAAAACGATTTTCCCTGCAACCAAATCAAAGAACATAGTCAGGAACGGTAAGAACGCAATTTGAAATTGCGAATATGGATGAATAAAATGGATAGATAAAAGTTCAAGCTTTTGGTCAAAATTAAAGGACTAATCGCCACAAATGAGTAGTGACAAGAACATGATCCTGATTCAAAGCAATCAAGGTAATCCCTCAAGTAGCACAACGGAAAATGTATGTTTCTTGAAGAAAACTCGAACTCAACAAAACACAAACCCTAATGCGTGGCAGTGTCTATTGGTAATATAGAGTCTAGGGTCATGCAGGAGTCCCTGGACATGCTCTAATGGGTCATGACAGATACATGGCCCAAAGGCTAAAAATGGTGATGCAACACCAAACAAATTATTGATGGTCAATTGATCCAAACATTCGGGTTGACTCATAAGAAATGTATGACATGGGAATGGTGCCATTGGAAAGTGTATCTTCTTTGCTTTTCATGCATGTGTAGAACGTCCAAAACGGAGCCCATATGTGACCTGGGCACCTGATTTAGTGTATGCTGCTTCTGGAGTATAAATCGACTTGAAGCTCGGGCAGGGGGCGGCTTGAGTGTATCTAGCCATGTGATGTCCTCATCACAGTTCATATAACTCAAGTCAAATGAGCACCAACAAAGAGGCAATTCTTATCTTTTTCCAAGTTTCTTGATGAAGTCATTTTAGAGATGTATATAAGTGTATGATGGCATCATGCCAAATTTCAGAATTCTTTGTGTAATTTTATGTATTATTAAGAATCAAATTTGATTAAATTGATAAGAAATATAATTTTATAAGTATACAACCATTACAATTTTATATCTTTATGATTTTGTATGATATTGAAACGCATCCTGGGACTCGAATATAAATTATTTTGTAACTCAAAGGTCTTATTTTCCACCCATCTAGTTCAAATTAGAATTATACTATAAAATGTATAAATGTACTTAAATTATTGAAAATGTACATCATTGCTAAAAAAATAGTAACATATTTCTACATGAACAAAATTATGGATTCTAGATTATACTAGAAAATTTCGCGCGTCATTGCCGCGCGTACATTGCTTTTATTTTGTGTGCCCCATTGTTACCGTTGTATTGCTGTTATAGATAGGGTGAAAGCAAATAGTAATTATGTGTTCAGTTTTTAAAAAGGTCAACACACAGTGATAACAACAATGCAGTTCCGAGAAGAAAAGGATCATATCACAAAAGTTACCAAATCCATCAATCTCGCTAAAGGACAGGAGTTAAAAGAGCACTGATCAAAAGAAACTTGATTACACAAAAAAGTAATTTCAGCTTCATGAACATACATTAGTAGAAGAAATATAAAAGACTTCTTCTGTGAGTATTTCACCAAGCAGCTTCATGTTGCATATCTTTGAATACACATGATTGCATATCTGTTTGGTTTCTTCCATTCTTAAGCTCTCCTATGGTGTTGTCATCTCAACTGATTTGCAGCACTTTACCATTGCTAGCTGGACCTTGTTGTCTCTGATATGAATTCATCAGATGGTTTTAAGGGAGCTGCTTTACATTGTATCAATATCAGAGAAGAGATCTGTAATTTATTGAAAAGGCAAGAGTGCAAGACTTTCATATCGTTTCATTGTGCTTAAATGAAAAAAAAAAATATAGATCCCCTTAAACTATAATCATAAGTGCATGATACTTGGTTAGCTTTTCAACTAAGTGAACAACACTATAATACAGTCTGAACCCTACGAAAACCATAATTGTGCCAAGAAATGAAATATGGTCAAACCTTACACTTTTATATGTTATAGGAGAACCAATTATAGTACAATGGTTACAAATATATCAGACAGTAGTAGCAAAAAAAAATGTTAGGGTATGAAGAAAATAAGTTTTTTTTATTCGTGTGTTTTTTCATGGATTATTTTTTCAACTTTTTTTGTATTTGTTCTGCCAAAAATATATTATTTAAAGAAATAATTAGTACCAATAATTTGTTCAACCTATATGTTTGGTAGTGCTACTTTGGTACCAATAATTAGTGCATAATTTCTTTTTTAATTATGTGCATATTGAATTCATATATGACATTGTGCACAAGCTTATGAAAATTTTAGACAATCACGATTTTCTATACAAAGAAAAGAGCTGAGGGAGATGTTGAGAAAAAAAAACCGAATGAGACATGTACAACCCGTATTATGGAGCTGATGTTAGCTTTTGTGTGTTATTTTGTGTTTTACAAAGGGGCTTGATGCAATGGTGGAAGGACTATTTTCTGTTTTGTATATTGAGAAGGGTCTAGATGTTAGTAGACGAATGGTGGAAGGACTGGAATTCAGTTTCAGTTCTGAGAAGGGTCTAGTTGTAAAATCATAGAGGACAGTGGAAGGACCGGGATTTAGTTTTTCTTTCGCGAAGGGTCTAGATGCAAGGTATGCTAAGGTAAATCTAACATCCTGTGTTTCTCAAGGAGCTGATCCGATGGCTGGCAATGCATATGGATGACGTGGCATGGCTATTTTGCAAGAAAACACATGCGTTTTAGAAGAATAGGGATTACATTGACATTGATAAAGGATTTACAAAACTAAATTCTAAAGTATACAAACTTTTACATGCATGGATGGAGATTTAAAAAGTTTAAGAGGTAAAAGAGCAGATTGTAAATGCATTTACATGGTAGAGAATGATTTTAAAAGAATAATTTAGAAAAAATAATCATCTCAGTTGGACTTCAAATGAGGACATGTTTAAAAGTTTAATTGAAAATCAAAAGGAAACTGAATTCAATAACTTAGGAGTATGGTTCAAGATATAACTTTTGATTCTCAATAAACATTTCAAACAGGGGGGAAGGAAATATCAAGTAGGGGCACAGAAGGGAAAATCAACTTTTTAGTGGCTGAGAAGGGGGCTATGCAGTGGTAAGAAAGTTGCCTTCCTTCTGGCCAGCTCGGGTTCGTTGATGCTTCTGGCCCTACCCTAAAGAGAGATTTCTTTGTGAGCCACTGAAAAAATTCGCATTCCCTTCTCAGCAACTGGAAAAATACTTGTCTCTTCTGTGCCATTACTTGAAACTTTGCTTCCCCTCTGTACCACTCTCTGCCCTTTAAAAAAGGCTTAATACTTTACTGTATTTGCATACTATAAAGTCTCAAAGCGAAAACAAATTTGAAACTTTGCTCATAACAAAAATTTGTTTTTCATGATTTTGTCTATCAACACAAAAAAAATTAAAAGTTTTAATGCTCAAGAAGTAATTTCTTTGGCCCAAAGAGGTAGGGCAAGTGCTTCAGCAAGGAAAGGGATACTTTGCTAATTTTTTAGAAAAAACACTTTATGTTCTTCTGTCGGCAAAAAGAATTACATTCCAAACACTAAAACTTTTGAAATTTTTTGTATTGGCAGAGATGCACACGAAGAATAAATTTTGTTTTTGCAAATTTTCAAATTTGTTTCTGTTTTAAATTTTAAAGTTCGGGACTACACTAAAGCAGGGGCAGAGAAGGAAAAATCAAATTTTTAGTGGCTGAGAAGGGGGCTATGCAGTGGTAAGAAAGTTGTTTTGCTTCTGGCCAGCTTGGTTTCGTTGATGCAAATTGAAGATACGATCAATTGTTCCTTAAATGATATTTATTTTGCCATGGATCGGAGGCTTAACTACATGATAGGCATTTCTGAAGAAGAGCGGTTTTGAAACTACTTGGATTTGTAATGAATACTTTCAAGAAATAGAAAAAAACACTTGCACTAAAAAAGGTTTACTTTATCAAATCACAGTTCATGGCCAGAATTACATTCCAAGGGACATAATGACATTGTGGGCGACCAATCAATGAGGGGGAAATGCGATGAATCCATTGGCGGCACACAGCTGAGAGGAGCAGGCCAGTGGCGGCGTCCAGCTGCACGAGGCACCAAGCAAGTTCCTAGGCACGAATAGCGTCAAGGCAAGTGCTGTATTTGTTCTTGTTGAAAGAGACTAATAAATATTGTATGGGTAAAGTAGCTTCCAATGCAAATATGAGCACAATGTTTTTGAAGGTGTAGGGGTAAGCTGTAGATGGGTTCAATTCGATGCGGCAGCACTCATTTTTTTTTTCCTTTTATCTTTTAATACCGAACCTGTTTACTCCTAGGAGTGCTGCTGCATGGAATCAAATTTATGACAAGATAAATTCATCAGCTTACCACTGCACCGTACAAATTTGCACAATGTATTTTATCACAAGATAAATTTAGAAAAACAAGTGCAAAATCAAATAGATATTATCTTATTACTTTTCTTGTCTGATTGGTTTGCACCCTGAAAGAAATTGTAGCCATTTATAGTGAGGAAGCAACTGGATGACATCATCTGTCCGTGCCCGCCACTGCTGAGGCCTTTCCAGAGGCGGTCCCTTGGAGGTAGGGGGAGACCCTACTGTAGTGGCAGGTCGCAGCTTGCCGGCTACTACAGTAATATGGCCTCTCGTCACTGAAGGCTCTATTTGTAGTAGTGATGGCCCAATGTGTTTTGGGTTAAACAGAAAGTAATACTACTCCCTCCATTCTTTTAAAATATTCTTTATGTTATTGAACCAACGTGAGGTAGTAGATTAGTTAGATAATGATGTATTGCGATTTTAAAAATGGAGTACCAGAGCACTTCTCAGGAAGCCACATGCATGCACTGATCACACACACACACAAAAAAAAAGGAAGAAGCCACCTGCACTGAACATGTATGCCTATCATCTTTTTTCTAAGGGAATTTTGTCTACAGGACACTGTTAAAGTATAGTTTTGTCTCTAGGACACAACTAAACTTGATTTTGTCTCGTAGACACTACAAAATTGTGATATTTGTCCACATGACACTATAGTGGTAAAATAGACTATTTCAAACTTTTATATCTCAATGCAGAAAATGTGACACAACATGAAATTTGGCATAGTGATACAACATTGTGTTCCCCAAGTATTTGATTTTTTATAATATTTTATTTGATTGTTTGCACTGTTTGGATTTAAAAATAATTATTATTTGTGGTAGAAAAGTTATGAAATCAATCAAATTTCAATCCATAAAAATCACATGGGTAGAGAATACAATGTTCTATTTATATGCTAAGTTTTAAGTTCTAATGCATTTTATGCAATGAGATGAAAAAAAGTTAAAATGGTCAATTTTCCTGCTATAGTGTCTTGTAGACAAATATCACAATTTTACAGTGTCCACTAGACAAAATCGAGTTTAGTCATGTCTTAGAGACAAAACCACACTTTAATAGTGTCCTGTAGACAAAATTCCCTTTTTCTAAAGATAAAACGATGACCGAGTACTTGGTCTTATGCCACTTGAGATGCTCCGCTACCTTACATGCATACTCGTTGAAGAGATCATCGAGGACTGTGTAATACCCTACTTTCCAGAGCCCCCCAAAAAAAAATGAAGAAGAAAAATAAATAAATAATTAAGTTCAACAGGGATAAAATTCACTCCAAATTTGAACCTTTTCTAAACTCTTACCTTCCATGAATTTTTCAAAATAAAATTTCACTAAATAATTGAACCTAGTTTGAATTTGGAATTTTTGGAATATAAAATATGTGCTCAAGTGCTTATGTTCATTTAAAGTTCACTAAAATTTGAACTTTTTGAATTTACAACAAATTAAATAAATTTGTCCTAGTTTGAGCTAATACACTCTGAATTTTAAAAATTTTGAATTTTGAAACCTTGCAAAACCTCATCATACGCATCTATGCGTTTTATTCAATTTATCTTGGGTATTTGATCGACTTTTGCCTTTGCCCAAATTTGAAATCCATTCAAATTCGAATTCCTGAAACGCTAAACTAATTTCTCTTTTCCTTTTTGCTATCGGGCCGATTTTCCTTACTCCTTTCCCTGGCCCAGCCCACCACTCCTTCATCTCCTTTCTCTCTTCCCCGCCTGGGCCGAAAGCCTGCCCGCGGCCCGACTCTTCTCCCCGGCCCATCTCCTCCCGGCCCAACTCGCCTCCTCCTTCTTCTCCCTCGTCTCGCCGACAGGCGGGGCCCACCCAGTCGGGCTTCTTCCCCACGTGGCGCACCGCCGCGCCCGGGCCCCGGCCGCCGCCCCCTTACTGTGGCGAACCGCCATTGCGCGGCTATAAATGGCCCCGCTCCTCCTCTCTCCCGTCTGCGCCCGGCAATCTCCCCTCTTTTTCTCTCTCTCTTCATCCTCCCTCCCCGGCGAGCTAGGGTACCAGTGAACCCGTAGCTGCCGCGCTCCCCGCCCTCGCCGAGCTACTCCGCGCCATCCTCTTCTCCCTGAAGCCCCGCTCCCGCGCCGTGAAGCCCTCCTCTCCCCTTTCTCTCTCCACCCTCCGGCGAGCCTCTCCGGCAATCCCACTCCCCGCCGCGGGAGCATCTCCTTCTCCCTCTCCTCTTCTTCAAGCACTCCCGTGCCGTGCACCGCCCCGGCACGGCCTCCCCTCGCGCCACCGTGCCCTCACGACATAGATCGACGAAGGCCTCGACGTCCGTCGACCCCCTTTCGACGGCAGCCTTGTTCCGACCTCCTCCGCCGTCGCTAAGCCCACGGTGAGGTCTCCCGCGTTGCTCTCCCCCTATTCCGCATCTTCTTTTCCTTCCCCTTCGCGCGCACGTGAATCCGCGACGAGCACCGCCGCCGTGTCCAACTCCGGCGAGCTCTAGTCGCCATCTCGGTGGTCGCCGACGTCAACACGTCTCACTCCCGGCCCCTCCTTTGCACGCTCTATCCACGCGACGAGGTCCCACTGCCCTTAGCCCCTTCTGCGCGCCACCGGCGAGAGGTCCGGCAAGCCGCCGCCGCGTGCGTGCCTCCCGGTCCACCGTGGACCGGTGGACCGCCACCCCACCCCGGTCCATGGGTCCCATGAACCCAGTCCACCGACTTTTGGTTTATTTTAAATCCTCTCCCCCTTTATGACGTCAGCCTACGCAATAAAC
Source organism: Eragrostis curvula (assembly GCA_007726485.1). NCBI lineage: Eukaryota > Viridiplantae > Streptophyta > Magnoliopsida > Poales > Poaceae > Eragrostis > Eragrostis curvula. The sequence continues at coordinate 44,612,685 of CM017441.1, read as the reverse complement.
CCCTTTTCCAATAGAAAAACAATTCACAAAACCTAAAAATTCCCCGGGCCCTGTAATTTTGCAGATAAGCCCCTGACCTTTCTGTAAATTATTGGAATTTTACAGAAAACCACCTAAACTTTTCTGTAATTATGTTTTAGCCCCTGTCTTTTTACACCTAGACCCCTAAACTTTTAATAATTACAGATAGGTCCCTAGACATATTCTGTAATTACACTTAAGCCCTCAAAAACCTTTTTATAATTGCAAATCAGCCCTCCAATCTTTAAATGCCCATATCTTTTAATCCGAACCCCGTTTTGGGTGATTCTTGCGCCCACGGGTTCGTGGAATCGCGAAGTACCTCATGGTACTATTCTCGAAGCCCCATACCAAGTCTATAAATTATCAAATACCCAAAATACCCATTTCACCTATTACATCATTTCTCAGCAGGTCATGCGATGATGATCTCGCCTGTCCAGAATCCATGTTCACCTAAGCCTAACCTATCACGTGATACTATTCTGCCCAGTGTCTTCCTTTTCGCAACACTAAGCCTGCTTAACCCTTGTGGCTCGTTCCATTCTTTTGCTCGCTAGCTAGAAACCTAACAAAACCTTCGTGTTATCTCACTTTCGACCTAGTACCCCTATCTTATCACAAACGTAATCTCGAACCTAATCTAAATCAACCCTCGCTTGATCAAATCTAACCTAGTGCCCTCGTCCAATTCCTTTTGATCTATTGATCTACTCTTATAATCGATCTTTTATTGGATCTTATTGGAGTTATCTCGTATTTCAATTATCGTTTGTCCTTATTGGATTTTGGTATTTTAACAGCAATCATGAATTCATAACATTGCATAATCACATACACAAATCACCATCATGCACTCAGTGCATGACAATCAGCTTCATAAATAATATAATAGTTGATCATCATCAGATAATGCTATAAGTTATAGAAGCCCATAAAATGACACACATCATACTTCGTACACAGGTTGCATGGACCTTTATATAGGTTACTACCTATATCGAAACCGTGTGCCACAAATGTACGAAGTACACGTACACCCGCTGTATACACCATCTCCTGCATTCATGCATGTTCCTTTATAGGAATAATATAGAAGCTTGCATATTAGATATGCACGCAATCACCATCAATAAAGCATATGCATCTCATCACCTTCACCCTAAGGTGTTCAACTAGCAGAGATCATATGCATAACCACACACCCATGTTCTTATATTAGAGAAAATAGATAACTAATAACTTGTCTAGGTGAATATGGCCTTTGCAAGGCCAGGTATATCACCTATGACGCGTAGCATGCCCTGCATTAGAATATGTTGCATCATGCATGAATCATGACTCCCATCCCTCACTGGAGTTCTCTTATCTGGCTTTCTTCGATCGTTATCTCTTTTGCTCTTTTATTTTCTTTTGCGGTAGTTTATACGTACTGTTTTATGCGCTAGCTTACGCGAGGGTCGAAGAAGAGCCAGAAGGATTCAAAGATCCGCTAAGGACTTCAAGCTCGAAGACCAACCCAGAGATACAAGCTTCGAGTCAGAATATAAAGTTTAGGAAAGCGATTTCCAGGCAAGCCTTAACTCCCGTTGATCATGTTGAACCCATGATTGCAAATAATCCTACTTAGAGCTTGATTTCAAATAAAACATGCATGATATTTAAAGATGATTTAAAGACTTAGAATGACCTAAGTACTTGTTGATTGCCATGCCTTGATATTGCTTATCCTGATCTCCTTGATAAACCTAGGAACCACCATCATTAATTCTTAACACTACAAGACCAACCACCGTTTAGCAACACATACCTAGCAACGGTTCACCAATGCATTGCGCCCTTTCCGCAACGCACACGTCCCCACCTCCGTGTATAAACTTCTCCAAGCTACCCAAGTCCGAGTAGCTTTTCATCTTTTTCCCCTTCTCATGCCCTCACCTTCCCTGCCCGCGGTGGCAGCGGCGGCGGCGGCAGGCAGGCCGTCCGTCCTCTCCCTCCTATCTGCGCCCCATGGTCCCAATCCCTTTGGGGCCATCCTTCCAGCAGCATTATCCGGCCCCTAATCAGATCGCATTACAACCCATGGTTTGTTCTCGACTCAACCGCCTAGACTCTCAATCCTACCTGCGCCGCCATTTTCCATCACCCTCTGGACGCAATCTCTGGCTAATCCGTTTTCAATTCCTTCACGTGTCTTTAAGATCCATCAGGCGTGAAGATGGGGCAGGAGGTGATCAGATCTGAAGGAGGTTGCACCTCAACACAGAACACAAGTTTCCCGGAGGTACAACTATCCCATCTCATTCCATTCTATGAACATACAGACTGGACTATGATTTTGGTGTTTGGTACCTCGATTTCAGTAATATACTGTATATGATTTTGTTCCTCCATCCCGATTTCTCTGTACACTTATTACTCCTCTTGCAGTAAGACATGACTTAAAAGTATCATGTTCCTGAGATTTTCTTGCCTTTAACTTGTTCGACATAATGCCAATATTATGGATTTCCAATAGTGTAATAAATAGCTGAATAATCTAGGTGCAGATATATTGCTATTCTATGACTGAACTAGTTTTATCTTATTTTAATTTTTAGATTTCCTTAGCTATCAGTTGTTGAAGCCTAGCTAGTTATATCTTACCTTGCTGAGTAAATGAATAGTGCAGTATTGTCCTCCCCTGACAGTTACTTTTAATTTGTTGGTTGTTTAATTTCCAAAGTTTTGATATGTACGATGGTTTCTCAGTGCTCTCCCTGTTATGACCCTAACATGCTTTTTAACTACACATTCACATATACAGATAAAAGAATGACAATAGAAAGGACATGCTAAATGCAAGCTGGATAACGGCCGTGTCATTTATCGATAATCGTTATCTTGCCCCATGAAGATACAGAATATGTTGCATTGATCTATTCTGGTGCTGTCTATTGGTTGATCTATTCATATTGGAATCATATGGAAACTGGTGAGTGCTCAGCTGATATCATATTGACAATGCTCTGTTCGTCCATCACTATTAGATGAGATGCATGCTATTTCACTTATGGAGCTTACTGCACAGTTATGTCCACCTTTCCTATATGGTATTTAGTGAACGCCCATATGAGCGAGCTATATGCCTTGTCAAATATTGGATTGGATTGATTTCACAGCATTAAAAAACAATCGTGTTATTTACATACTATAATTCATAAGGAAATATCCTTTGTTGTTTTCTGAATGCCCAAGATATGTGCAACATCTGCAGGTTACGAAGACTGAAATTGATACAAGTAAACTGAATGATGTGTCCTCTCCTTGTAGGGAGTCAGAGAGATTTGGTGCGGAGTATTCTGTGATACAAAACAGAGGTAAATTTTGATGCTATTTTGGATCAATCAGTAATGAGTGGCAGAAGTATGCATAATTATGCAGTGCTTAGAATTTTAATAAAAGAAATTCGGTGCAGGGAGTTCTGTGATACAAAACAGAGGCCAATTTGATGGTATTGTGGATCAATCAATCATGAGTGGCAGAAGTAACACTTTTTGGTATGCATAATCATGTAGTACTTAGATTTTTATCCACGAAATTGTAAACTGCTTTAGTACTGTCCTAAGAAGAACTACCATTCCATCTGCAAGGTCATGCTTAGAATGTGCTGCCTGGGGTCAAGAGAAGAAAATCCAAGAAATGTTTGCTCCACTTATCATGCAGGATGCTTGTACCTTCAGTGAAGAATGGAAATCGTCAAGGCGCAGATATTAACTGAAGCTTTTCTTTTTGTGAGGCATAGGGAAGTGTGAGATGATCCAGAGCGAATTTTTTTCATAGCAAATTTAGTCCCTTGTTTTAGTGTAGTTGTGAGGGTGGAAAATGATGCAGAATTAATGATGCATTTCATGGGAAACTAGTCATATGTTAGTTATCTATCTAGTTCTGCTGCGATGATGTAACCAAAATGGTTGCTTGTAACAATCTCTGTATTAGAAATTTTATTTATAATGAAATAAATATTCTTCTAAGTAAAGTCTATTGTTGGGATCTGCAGTACTTTCATATGAATATGTGAAAAATAAAAAATTAGCTGGATTGGTCACCGACAATACCAACACATATAAGTGTTGGTGCAGCCTAAATACAACTGTTGCAAGGCACCAACGGTTATTTCCTTCAAGTTACCAACGCTGAATTATATGTTGCAATAAACCTTTGCAACGCCACTTCTTGCAACGGATACTAGAAGCGTTGGTAAAGACCCTTCCAACACTAATACCGACTTCTTGCAACGCATATATGTGTTGCTATAGGGGTGTTTCTCTTGTAGTGTAATGATGGGTTGGATTAATATGCTGCTTAGGATTTAATCACACCGTGTATTTAATAATATTGATACACATGCTTTTTAAGTGAAAATGTGTGCGTGTGCTTGGTGATGAGTGTGTAAAGTGAAAATGGGTGGGAATAGTAAGTGCAACCCATAGTAGGGGTATGTTTTTAGACGGGAGCAAGCGAGGTAGTCCTCAGTGGGGAGGCTATCTCTGGGACGCTACTCCTCGCAGGAGGGTAGCTATTGAAGATGCTTGCTTCGGTCGTATAAGGACCGGTTTATGTGCCGCCTTGCCTAGCACCCTCGTGCAACCACAAGCCCCTGTATGGGCAGGGTTTGGAACCACACCCTACCAGTGATCACCTGGTACCACCAGAAGGCAGGGAGTTGCAATCGGAAGCCAGGAGAAGATCTTGACGAGATTGGCGTCAGATCCGGCATGGGAAATTATTCAGGCCTTTTATATGTGATATGTGAAGCCCCTGGTCGGTGATTTTCCGAGGTGGTACCGTGGTGACACTGGGCAGGTACGGGACCATTAGTATGCCAGTCCAAGCCGCGATATCAGGGAGGACTGGTGTACCTTGTGGGTAAAGTGTACAACCTCTGCAGAGTGTAAAACCTATCCGGATAGCCGTGCTCCACAGTATTGGACAATGCGAAAGCTATGGCCGTACAATGATTAGACTCTTGGCGTGAGTTATCCTTGGCGTGTGTGTTTTTGGAATAACACCGGTTTGGAGCCGTGCGCTGGTTTCCGGCCAGCATTAAAATTTAGGAACTGGCGGGATGGACGCATCTCCCCCAGGGCCAACCAACCCCACTATATCTAATCACTATACCTGACTTAGTTTGCGAACTGGTTTTGTTTTCAAAATCAACTCTTGCATAAAAATTGGCTTTCCGCCGATATGATGAACCTCCAGCCTTATCTTTGTTTATACCCTTGCATATAATTACCCCTTGTGTTAGGGTTTGCTGAGTACCTTATGTACTCACGCGTTTGCGTTTATTGTTTTTAGTGAGAGAAGTCTTCATAGGAGACGACGACGTCTGGTTTTCGTTCTGCCTCTCAAGTCTGTTTGTGGCTTGGGCCGTGTTTCCGCTGTTTGTCTGCTCAGCTATTAGTCGGTCGGAAGGACTTGGATACTCCTGAATCCTCGTCGTACCGCCACTAAAGACTCAGTATCAGGTAATATACTATTTACCTAATCGAAGTATGCTTTTGATTACCATATATGTGTTCTTGTGCGTATCAGCTACTGATCCAGAGACTGATACATGATGCACAATATGCTCCAGAAATTAGGGTATGACAGACTGATTCACCAAAATGACTAGCGAGCAGAGTTTCCATCACTGCCCGTATGCTCTTTGAGATGTTCTCCCCACTCCGGATGTTATCTTGCACGACATCATCGTCCAAGTCGTCGTAAGGATCCCAGTTTGACTCGAACAGTTTAATTTGATTGATGTCAAACAGCTTGCTCGTCACTTCATTAACTGCTGCCCCATAAATTGGTAGATTAAAAAACTTCACTTTATCCTTCTCCACGAGACCCTGTCACGAATAATGTTTTCTCTCAAGTGTTAAAGAGTTGCTGAATTGTCAATAATTTATCATTATAATGCAGTATCAGTCTACTTCTAAGATTCCATGCATATAAAGTTCGGCGTGCTGCATGCATACAAACTTTGGTTGGATGGCGTGTGTTAATAAGAGCATCATAGCAGCATGAAAAGTAAGGAAGTCTGAGATTATCTTGTTGCAGCTTGAAAGTTTCTAATGTGTCAAAGGGAAACTGACTAAACAGTTCTGAATTCTGATTCTATTTGGTGTACCTTATCAACGAGGGACCAAAGAGATTGTGCAAGTAGTTCAGTAAGATAATTCAAATTTCCATTGTAAATATTATCATCCTTCCTCCCAAGAAATGTAAGCACCATTTGCCCACCAAAGACTAGTTCTTCATTTCGCAGCTGTAGGAATAGGATGAAGTCCTTTCGGAACTGCTCTTGGTACCTTTCCACTACAGACAGTGGTGTTGTCTTTGTAATGCAAATGTTCCCTTCATGGCCTTCTAACCCATCAGGAAGCTGAATGGCATCACAACAACTTGAGAAAACCGATGATTATTACAGATATATAGAAAACATACTCTTAATTTATTACGCATGAACTGTGTATTGTATTGTCGTTTGCCATACCCGAGAGAGCCAGTGGAGGCTATATGACGAGTGAAAGAGATGAACACTTCGGCAAGGGAAAAGCCTGGTATAGTAAGACCCTGGTAACCCAGCAACATAGAATGGAGGTAATGTTTCTTCCTTGTGATCTTCAGAAATTGACTTCTTGAACTGTTGAAGTGACTGGAAAATATGGTTGAAGTCGTTGCCCGGTAGATCGTTGAGGAAGAACTGGAGCTCCAGGGGAAGACCTCTCGTGGCATTGATCACCCCGGATATGAAAATGAACTAGAATCGATGGCGCGCTCCGCCGCGCGTGGAAGTTGCTTCCTGATGGTTCTGCTACGTTGTCATCGGAGGGCAAGCATTTTCAAGATGCACACGCGTTTTAACAATTGAGTTGAGCTCGTTCCATGGATCCTATGTCGTATTTAGAAAAGGAATACACACTAAACAATGCACCGCATGCATGCTATTCTCTCTTTCTTCTTGTCCGGTCTCTCTCTCTCTCTCACACGCACCTAGCAGCTGGCAGCAGGCCAAGGCCACGCGGCCATAACTCAGACCACGCGGCCGTAAACCCGTCACCGCTTTCCTGGAGTCCAGCATCAAAAGCATCCTCACCTGTTTCTATCTCTCTCCAGTCTCCACAAGGTTTCCTCGCTCGCTCGTCTGCTGCTCAGAATCAGCCGCAGGAGGCCTCTGCCTCCTCCCAAGCGAAGCCTCGCTCGACAATCGCCGTCCGCCCCCATGCCAAATGCTCCTACACTTGGTCGCTAGAGGTGAAGCGCGCAGCTCCCGTCGCCCATGCTCCTGCACATGCGGCGGAGCGGGAGAGCGGCGCCCACCCGAGGCTAGTGCCTCACGCACCAAGCCTGGCGGCGGCACGCGCATGGATCAACGGAGCAGCTGGGTATGGGCGACTTCACCTCCACTGCCTCGTTGGCCTCAGCCGTGAGAGGTCGTCGCGTCGGCCGTTCGATGCTGCCTCGCTGCGTCCGGGAGATGATGCCGCACCAAGGGCCGACGGGCTCGTTTGAAGCAATGAGGGATTAGCAAAACCATGCCCACGGACCAGCAGAAGCAAAGGCAGAGGCGCGGCCCGCAGACCAGCAAAAGCAGTGGCAAAGCCGCAGCCCAGACGCCGTCGCAAAGAAGCCCGAGGAAGAAACCAATCAAGACGACCGGAAACGCAGCCCACAAGGTGATGCGAAACTGAAGGACAGCACGGGTCCGCGAGAGCAAAGGCGGTGGAATCGGCAGAGGGAAGCGCACGCGTCGACTCCACCGATGTCCACGTGAGCCAAATCGCTGTGGGAGGCTTTCGTCTCCCACAGTTGAAGAGTAGTATATGTGTTTTCACCGGAAGAGCAGCCTAAGTCACTTGCCACCAGGTTTTCTGGGAGAATAGTAGCGCATACCTCTCTTAAAGCTTTCACTAGCACTTGTTTAGTCTCAAACAAAGCCTTTCTCTAGGGAACATAAAACGGAAAAGGTAAGGACAAAAAATCCAAATCAATAATACAGAGAATAGTAGGTGTAAGATCAGGCACAAACTTGAAGCCTCGAGTTATTGACGTAGCTGGTTTCGGTTTCCCCTTGGGCCATGTGGAAGTCACTATGCATCTTCATAGCTATGACTCACGAGCTTCAGCTCAGAACGCTTTCTTATGTTTCAGCGCTGATCGTAGATGCATCGGTATCCTGTAGGGCACTGATTGTATATATAGGAAACATCGTGTTTTGGCCATACTAGTGTCGGGGCGAATAATGCAAAATAAAACACCATTGCTCTAGTAGCTTAGCCATGAGGTAATTGCAAAACTACCCGTGTTTTGAGTGTCAATTATGAAAACAGACTTCTTTTCTAGACTTTGCAAGAATGGATCGGTTTTTTCAATCCGAATGAGCGAGGTAACCCTATTCCGTTGAATCCATTCTGAGCTCTATATAGTGTTAAATCTGCTGCCAAAATAAGTGAATACTCTTTGCAAATTAGCCCCTTTTATTTACTTGCAAATTTGCCCCTTTTTTGACATATCGTATACAAAATCGAAATGAGTTCAGATATATATGAATGCTTTTCCTGCAGAATTTGATGAAATTTTAATATATTTTAATGTTTTGAGACCCTCGCTGCTTCAGAATTGTTTTTTTTGCGAGTCCTCCAAGCGTAGGCAACCAAGCTAAATAAGGCTACAAAAGCAGCTAGTTAGCGCTTTTAAGCAGGCTGCCTTTTCTAGCGCGCGTTCTGCAGAAATCAGAATTCTTCTCCACGCTGCTCGCTGCCTGGTTCGGACTACAACTCGGACACTGATCACAACGCATGCACACTCACTCCTATGAACTTTTCTAGACTTTGCAAGAATGGATTGGTTTTTACGATTACACACTACAAGTCACAACGCACGCACACTCACCCCTATGAACACACGTACGCAAACCCTACCCCTATAATCATCTTCGACGGCCAGTTCATATCAAAACAGATCCATTCTTCGCAAAAAAAAATGGTCCATTCTTGCAAAGTCTCAAAAAAGATCCGTTTTCAAAATTGACAAATCGAAACAGTTTTGCAATTACCCCCTCAACTAGTAACTACCCCTTCTTTGTGTTTGGGACAAGCTATTTTTTGGTACAAATAAAGAATTCTTCTATAGACAATTATACTATATAATGTATTTAATTTTCTCTAGATTTGGTTATAATCCTATTTAGTATGTAAGGAAGTAGCATTAATTTCTCATGGACAGAAGCCCTACCAGAAACTATGTCTTTAGTGACGGCCAAGTACCATCATAAAATGTTTCCAAAAAAAGTACCGTCAGAAAAACACAAAATACTATCACAAATGTATTTTGTGTCGGAAATGTCTTCAGCAGTAGCTCAACACAGAAATGAGAATTCCATGCCTCACTATAGATCGAGTTTCTGATAGTGAAGGTGTAGTTACATAGAGTAGATAGCAGCCTAAATAAGTACATCAAAGAAATAAAATCCTTATTGGTTTAAAAAACTACCATCCGTCAAAAGTTGTTTATTCTGCTTGAGTCCTGTCCTTCACCCTAAGGATATGTGGTTATTTGGGGCCGACAGCCATATTCTACAGATAATCAATTATTCAAGTAGTAATGGACCTGGTAGTGGGAAGAGCTTTCCCAATAGCCAGCAACTACAAGCTGCATATATCAAGCCAAAGACATGGATCAGCATGCACGTTCTGCCTTCACGAGATCGCTTGCTCCCATCCTGCAGATAACACTGATCTGGCGTCATCAACTTCTATGGCATCTTTTTTCGGCTTCTTCTGAACATATCGTTGATTTGTGTATCTGCCTATTTTTGGTTGTTCCTCTCTTGTGAGTTTACTGACAATCAACTTGCGGGTACATCTGGAAGATATGGCAATACGATCGACAAACTTTAAAGATGTTCATATCATCACGATACGGCAATACCACGCACCAGGTGGCATATCATCAAGATATTTTTCTTTTTTGTGAAGGCAGGTCATCAAGATCTGGTCGGGCATGATTTTTTTTTGTCTGATCGGAAACATGTAGACCAGTAGGTCTTTTAGGGCATCTACAAAGGTTTAGACAGCTGTTGTCTGTGAGCTTCTCGATTATCACACACAGAAGCAAAGCAGACGGCTGCTATCTGTTTACTATTTAATTCATGTTGTAGACCATAAATCAAGGTGATCAAGTGCGAATTTGATCTTGTGCGTCATTTTGTTGCTTGTATGAGAGAATGCATGTTGGGTTACTTATATATCTCGGAGTAGCACGCAGGCAGGTGGCGCGACGAGCCAAGCTCGGCTTCTTGCAGAGCACCACGGGAGGGGCAGCACGTCGGGATCCGCCGGAAGAGTGAGCGACCACCGGCGTAGTGCACCAACATGGTCTGCGGCGGCAAGCGTGCCATGGCGCAGTGGGTGGTGCCGCGGGAGGGGCGTCGGGGCGTGAGGCAGAGCGGGTGAGTATGACGAGCCGATTCGCGACGGTCTCATCCGGCACGGGAGTGGCAGCTCCCTGCAAAACGATGCGGTCCTGTATAGTGTATACAAGTGACGAGAATAGGGACGATGCACTACGGTGCGATTGAGTCCTCAAGCGCTGTACCAGCTGGGCCATTCGTGGAAGGACGCCGCCAACAAGGTAACAGACCGTCGCGTGCCCATGAGCAGAGCCACCGCCTCAAACTGCCTCAAACGCTTTTCAAATTGCTACGTTGGTAGTCTCACGTGGAGAGTGTTAGAAGGAATGGCGTGGGAATTTTTGTTTTGGTTTTAAGGCAGCAATATGTTCCAGATGGTGTCCATCTTCACTCACCCCTCATTCTCAGCAGACACACACAATGTAGTCGATGAAATGTCTCTATATATAGTTATATACACAGGTGATCTGACATCAGGCATGTTTTAAAAAAAATCTGATAATTCAACAACCATTTTATACTGTAGGTTGTCGGTACAAGTGTTTGCTGATTCATTTTGTAGCATGGTTTTAGTATAAAGATATTAAAATAAATAACTAAAAACACGCCAAAAAAAACTTCATACAAGCAACATCAGAAAAGAACTGCAAGCTACAGGAATTGGGCATTGTGATTACGTTTTGTAGTACTGTCATCTCCACCCATCACTTGTCATTGACGGTTTTAAACAAGAACCAGCAAGCTATTCTGATGAAATCAGAAATTTAGCATTGTGATTATGTGTTCTAATGTTGTTGCCATCCAGTCTCTTCGTACAAGACAGGAACCAGCTAAGATACTTTTATTCAAAGCTAATCATATTTGACATGGAAGATTACATGTTCATATTAAGTAAAATATAGTTATAAAAGAATAATGACTGTATAGTGCCTAGATTCTTTCTTCTTCTTATTTTTTGGCTTACTTTTGGTACCATATGAGCATTTTACACTTGAGCCTTTTAATTCCTGAATACAAAATTGCTCTGTGTTCAGTGTCTGGGCCTTTTATTGGTGTGGTATTACTGAGCCTGTATTTCATTAGTATGCCTACCCATGAATCAAACTACCAAAGAAATAGCAACGAAAACACCCCGGCTAATATACAGCCAGTGTCATATAATTTTGTTATGTGGTGGAATGCAAATCGATAGATCAAGAAACAAGTTAAAGCTGCGTAAAGATGCGATTTTTTCTCATCTTCGCAGGAGTACCCTTGGTTGGCAGATAATGTTTTGCCATAATAAATTCATAATTCAATAAAGCTTCCAAAAGGTTCAAACTATTCAAATTGATCACGAGATTTGATGAGGTTTATATTACAAAGATTGTTCACCAGTGTCACTCAGGGCTGTTCATAGACGTTTTGAGAAAACCGGAAGTCAAACCAGCAGCATAAGACACCTATGGAAGAACAGTCAAAGATTTCTTCAAACTGTGGGTGAACACCCCTAATGTCACCTATTACTACCAGAATAATATTTCCCCACTAGCATTGCCATTTTAATGATTATTACTACAAAAAAATGTTACTATGTTTTCATAAATCATATATTAATCAGCATGAAACAGTCCAAATTTGTGGATGGGACTTGCGATTAGGAACAAGTCATATGAATTTGCCGGATATTTCTCTTCTATAAAGATGTTGCAATTCTGATTGCAGTATAAAAAGCTAGAGGTTATAGCAAGCCAATTGATTAAAATGGTTTTCAAATAACCATTGTACATGAGATAAATAGCTTACCGGTCTATATTTTCTCTTATTTCTATTTGCAAATTTTTTGGATTGTGATTTGAAAATTTAGGTTCCATATGTTACTGCCACAACCTAATTTGTTTCTCTTAAACAGTTTTCTTATTTATATTAGAGATTAGCACATTCAGTTTGGCATCCTTCGTGTGGTTTGGAAAATCCCTTGAGAAGTGATACTGACATAACCTAATATATTTGTATCAAAAAAGAACCTCGTTATCTAAGTGTTTCTACTTCAATGGATTGAAAATACGTTCATTTTTTACAAACATATAAAGTCACATTTGCATATCGTACATATGTTATTATGGGTCGTTTCAACCTTCATTCAAGTGTGTCGAGTACCTTGACATGGGTAGTACAAGGGGGGGGGGGGGGGGGGGGGGGGATGTTTATTTATGAATAAATAACTTTGTTGTAAGTGAATCCTTAGGGCACTCAACCTTTAGTCTTCATTTTAATAATGGATTTCATGTAACAAATTTACTGAGATAAGAAATAGCCTGAGGATAAACAACACTGGCAACAGGCGTGTCCATACAAATTGTGCGCTAAGTTTCTAGTTTGTTCCATTCTTGTTCACACTTGTTGCACACATGAGAAACCAAAAATAAAAATAAAAATTGTGCAGTAGAAAAAAGAGAATAACCAGAACGTGTAAGTTTGACAATATAGACACATTTTCTAAAAAAGCAAATTGAAATAACAGAAAAGTAACCAATGGAGACAGCAGTATAATACAAAAGAGCATGTAGCCTAGTGGTTATAAGAGCCTCAGTAACACCTCAAGACCTGGGTTCGACTCCCCATGGGAGCAAATTTTCTAGGATTTAACGGCATTCTGCATTCAGTGGGAGGCAATAGGGGTTGCGTGCGTGTGTTCATAGAGGTGAATACTCGTGCTTGTTCGTGAGTGTCTACATCTGTTACCCTCCTTCCAGCGTGTCCACACATGGTTGGTGGTGTGGCAGGGTGGACTCCACGGAAAAGGGGATCATTGATGGAGCATGTAACTTCCTCTAAAATCCTGAAAATGCTTTTGATGCATTCATCAAACTTGAAACTGCTGGAGTTGCTCTAAATAAAAGCAATCCGAGAGGTTGAGCCTAGTGTGCCAGAAAATCTCTCATTGGTGTTGAGGGGTACACTTTTCCTAACCACTTATTTACTGTTATTATGCACATAAAACAATTTATGCATGCAATAGACCTTTTTTCTCGTGGTTAAACTTCCAAACGCCAGTCCTATATATATGTCAAAAACGGGATTTTTTTGTGACCATTAATATGTATTTTCAAATATCTGATTCTCAACAGATAAGGAAAAAAGGAGAATATATATAAACTTAGCAGATGTACAACCCGTAAAACACAAATCTCAATACTACAATCTCCAGGTAGTCAAACAATCAAGCTGAACAAAAGTTAGTATTCAGCAAGATGTACCAGGTGATATTTAAGCCGTGTATGTATGCACATCACCTATGTGCATCACAAGATCTTTATTTTAAGTTGCCAACGGTTTAGTTCATGTTTTACTGTTACTTTTTTTTTAGTGAAATGCACCATGGATCCTTGAAATTGTTCCACATTCTCATCTAGGCTCCGGTACTCCCAAATAATGTTCGTTTCTGGGTCCTCGAACTTGGTCTCAAGTTCTTATCTAGGTCCCGTTACTCTCTATTGTTGATTTATGAGTCCTCAAACTTGTCCCGGTTTTCTCATATAGGTCTCAGAACTTGCTCATAAGTCTCATCTAGGTCCAAATCACCATTCAGATAGGAAAAAAAAACACATTTTCATATTTCCAAAATACAAAAATTCGCAAAATAAAAATTTCAAAGAATAAAATATATTTTTGAATGTTGAAAATTCATTTTATGTCTCTCATGATGCCACACATTTTTCATATTTAAGTAAATAAGGAATGCAATTTTATATGTCTAGAATACAGATATTACATAAAAACATATTTTCAACATTCAAATATGTTTTTTGTCTTTGAATTTTTTTTTTGTAAAATTTTGTCTTTTGGAAATATGAAAATGTGTTTTTTTTTTCCTATGTGGATGGTGATTTGGAACTAGATGAGACTTCCTGGCAACTTCTAGGATCTAGATGAGAACCCTGGACAAGTTGAAGGACCAAAAAACCAACATTTGAGAGCACGGGGACTTAGATGAGAACCTGAGACAAGTTTAAGGACTCTTGGTGCATTTCACTCTTTTTGTTATACCAAACCCGTATTTTTTTTTTCAAGAGACCAAACCCATATTGGAATACAATAATGCTAGTGCTACGAAAGTTTTACGTGACTGGAATGCGCTGACTTTACGGGTTGGTGAGAGATCCCATTTATATAGGTGATGGAGAGCTGAATTTGATACGTGGAGTAAAATAGGGGATGCAGTAAGAGAAATTAATTGGTGTAGCAAGTTTTCTGCCCCTCCATCCCCTATGTGGTAATTTGATAGGAAATGAGAATGACTGGAGTTGCTCTAACGCCATCTTAAAAACATGGGCGAAGCTCTGAAATAGCTTGAGGGTTGAGAACACACCCGGATGGGGAGGTGGGGCTAAGGCCTCTCTTCCTCCGATCCTGAGGATAACACAAGTTAGATGGCTATAGATATACATATCCAACCTTTAGCATCAACATCTATCATTTGCGTCGCGAAAGCTCTCTATACCAGCTTCTTCGGGAGAGAGCTTTGATGTGTTTCCATTTATGGGCGTTGTTCCCTTGTCAGGCTATTGATAACGAAATGCGCAGGCAAGCCTGGAAGATATGCCAGTACAAATTATGGCATGGAGAGGGGCACGCAGTCTAATTTGCTACCGCACAGGTGTGCCTGGATTGAAACTGGTTGGCAGATCCAGCTGGCCCAGAAAAAAATACCTGTCATCTGCATTTGGTCCCAGGCAATAGTTTGCCACCCACACTGCAGCCACGTACAGCACATGACCTTGTCCAAAGATAAAGTACATAATTGGTGGTCAGCATAGAGGACCAGGTAATAAGGAGCGTCATGCATTTCAGCCGTGGAGGAAAAGTGCTTCTTGAAGCACAAAAAAAAAAATCATTAATGCTTCCTCTGAAGGCTCTCCATTTCTTAAAAGTGCACGCAAATCAGTATTTAAACTCCCTACTATGTGATCAATAACTAAGAATGCATAAGTTATAGTGTTGCCTAGCTTGGATTCATATTTCACAACACTGCCGTATGATGTTACTTTTATAGCTATGAGCAATGTGACATGAGAGTATCTTCTTGAGGTTCAGACCAATATAAATCACACTTTTACACGTTTTGAAACGGCAGTTTATGTTCTGAAGACGGATACAATTGTTTACAAGAGTATGAATAATACATCCAATCTAACTTACGTTTGCAAGCATCAAAGGACTATGGGTGAGTATATCATGTGGCCACTTCACTTTTACGACAAATTTATCACAGATTCACGATAATTTCAATGAAATTTACAACATCACGTTGTAGGACACGTGTCACATGTAGAACTACGATAAAAGTGTTGTGTGGCTGGCTATATAACAAGAGGTCTATACACACACTTAGGTATATATGTAGTTTTATATATACTTGAGTACGAAAGGATTATTTCACTTAGGCGTGATGACGAGGTGATATTATTCTGGTTTAGGCCCTTACTATTTCATTGTTCACGTAATTAATTAGCCACAAGACTATGAGGATGGAAATTCAAAGTAATGGCACATGAAATGGTCATTCTTGCATCCTATCAGCAATCAAGGTAGAGTCTACTCCCTCCGTTTCTAATTACTTATTGTTTTAGTTTGTTCAAATTCAAACGTATTTATGTGTGACTATGAATTTCTAAAAATTCATATAGATTAACAACATAAGACATGTACGTAGTTGAGATTCATCATGACAAACACTTTTGTAATATGCATTAAAAACACTTTTGTAATATAATTTTTTAAACATAGAAAAAATGGCTTAGGATAAATCTAAACAAGTAACTTGAAGCAGAGGTAACACATTAGATAGTCCCAATCAACAGGCTCCCCGCATCTGCAACCAGAAGACAATACGACACAAAAAGGCTGTAGCCTGTAGGACCATCCGCCATCGTGTCACAGTGACTAGTCGTTTTTGTTTGCCTGCCTAAACAGTTGACAACGTAGCCTGCAAATCAAGACGAACATGTATACAAACACGCAATAATTGTTGTGCGTATGTATGTCGGATACCTCCAGACGTCGCTATAGGCAAGCAAGACATGGCAATTTGTTCTATAAATTTGGCTCCTCTCACAGGACCTCCCCAACTAGCTTCGCGTTTGCATTGAGGACTTCACAAGGACATACCTCAGGCCTCATCTCCATCTTGGAACCATGCCTACAATGAGTATAGATCAGGATCTACACATGGTCGCAGGGGATGGTGAAACTAGCTATGCCAAGAATTCTACACTTCAAGTAACTACTCTCTCTCTCTCTCTCTCTCTCTCTCACACACACACACACCTCTACGCAGTTGGTTTAACTCCCGTTTGGGAGCTGGCTGAGCAGGATTCAATCCCCGGTCCTGCACTTTGCCTTATGATAAGGCAGGGGACTTTGCCCTTGTCTTGTAAGTTCTGAAAATACTTACAGCCGTCCGCCTTACCCAAACAATAATCTGTGCTTGCAAATGAATGTTATTCTTAAACTGGTTAGGTGACATAAATGTTAACCATTCATTAGGGCATCTACAATGGTACAGACGGGTGCTGTTTGCGTATACTTTGAATCTCGTAAACAGACAACAAAACAGACAGTTTATATACTATTAAACTGTCTATATACTATTTAACTCAAGTATGGGCACATAAATCATGATGATCAAACATATACTTGATCTCTATAGACTATTTTGTTGCATGCTAGGGACGTGCCACACATGCCAATTTTCATGCTACAGTGAACAATCCTCTGTTGTAAGCAGACATACTATTTTTTTTTTCATAGTAGAGGTCTGTTACGGTACCTTTTTCACCTCTCAAGAGGTAAAAGGTCAAACTTCATCTGAACCGTTGATTATATAGTAATAATAGGGAGAAATTAATATTTAATTCAGGGAACCAAATCACTTCCTCCTATTATTTAGCTCGGCGCCCCCGGCCGTCTTCCTTCGATTCCGCGCCGCCGTTCTGCTCCCACATGCACCGAACTCCACGGATCATGGAACATGTATCGTTGTGCTCTGTTATTAGGGTGATAAATTTCGGGTCGTCGCTGCGAGCTCCTGCCGCCGTGAGTTCTCATCGTCAATGAAACCGTAGCCACAGGCAGCCGGGCGTGATGTGCCTCGAGATGGTCGGTGCCGTTCCTTGCCGTCCGGCGGCGCAGCACAGGCACGGCCAGTCCTTGCGACCCCGCACATGAGAAAACGTGCATGCTACGTAGAATTTGTTTCACGTATCTAACGTTTCCTATGTGAAAAGATAAAAAGGTAAACATGCACACGAGGCCACCACGCTGAAGTCACGTCTCTAATGTTTTGTACCTGACACACATGAGGTCGTTCACGATGATTTTGTTTCACGTCAAATGAAAAAAGTAACTCAGCTTCCACCAACTAACACGGAGATTCCTTTTATCACAAAACCTCAACAACTTTGAAAACAAATCATGCTATATAATTACAGGGAACTTCAACGATGTCGTTGTTTAGGCCGTCTCATAGAAGCCACGTAATCTTCAGACTTTGTACAATAGGTGATTGTTTTAATTATCTCATAATAATTGCATTTTCCCTTAATTTATGGATGAGAAAATGAATGTTTATGAGATGTATGACAACTACAACACGTACAATGGTGTGTAAGCCGTCTCATACTCCTAAAACTTAGCGCTTGAGGTGGTTGCCTCGCGAAACAACCGCCTCTTTCTTTTACCTCCCTCTCTCTCTTTCACCTCATCAAAAATCCTACGTGGCGGCAGCTACAATGCTACACGTAAGCAGTCTCATAGGCCGTCTAATGCAACGCCATCTATAAATTAAGGAAAGATGTTATTTCTGCTAGACAACTAAAACAATCACCCATTGTATCTGTTGTCTGATAAGCAGTCTGAAGATTACGTGGCATGTATGAGACGGTCTCATAAACAGCTCTATTGTACCTGCTCTTAGGAGGTAAAAGAATGTTGATCTAGTTAAAATGAACGGCTCATAATCATTTTGAGGTACCCTAAAACTGGCCTAAGAGAAAGGGCACATTTTTTGTCCAGGGATATTAAACTGTGGAAAATCCTAGTCTTTTTTTTTTTTTTTTTTGCTTGCTCGGGACGTGCCACGGTTTGTCCAGGGATATCACTCTTTTTGTTGCTTGTAAGGGACGTGCCACGGTTTGATGTGCCATGCTATCAAACAAATCCTAGTCTTTTTTTTTTTTTTTTTTGAGCAAAGCATATGAGTGTATGGAAAGCAGGAGTAGGCACTAGGAAAAGTGCGGCATGATACAACTGTCGCAAAGAAACAAATTGAAATTCCTGTATAATAAGTTATATTTCTGTAACATGTGGGGCATATTGTAAATTTTGATTTTTCAGAAACTATCACTTCAAAAAAAATAGTAGTCAATAATAGACTCATGGAAGCGTGAGCGTGAGCGTGAGCGTAGTTGTTCAAGCTCTTCTTTCATCTATCCCTGTACTAATGATAAGAAAGATTCTAACCATAGATTTTGAACTAGCAAGCAGTTTGATCGAACAATATATTCTCAAAAAAAAAAATTGGGCCACCCAAAAAAGTTATTTCATAGGAGAGACTTCTGTTTGGATCGAGCCATGCATGAAGTTCTTTTAACATCATTGGAACTGATCACAACCCTATACTTACTATGTTTTATATTCGTTCGTCAACAGGAGAAAGCTATGCTTGAGATCAAACCATTTCTCGAGAAGGCCCTGAGAGAAACGTACACAAATCAACTCCCTCGAACTATGGTTGTTGCAGATCTGGGCTGCTCCTCGGGACCTAACACTCTGCGCTTTGTCTCGGAGGTTATAGACGCCATAGCTCGCCATTGCAAAAAACTCACCCAAAGAAATGACCATGTACAGCTTCAGTTCTTCCTGAATGACCTACCAGGCAATGACTTCAACAGTCTCTTTCGTTTATTTGAGCAATTCAGGAAGTTGAAGGCAAAAAATCACATGGGTGAGGCATTGCCGCCATATTACATCTGTGGGTTGCCCGGCTCGTATTACACAAGGCTTTTCCCTTGTCAATCTGTCCACCTCTTCCACTCTTTGTTTTGACTTCACTGGCGCTCACAGGTAATTTGCAACATAAGTTCGTCATGCATCGTGTATCTTACTTGGAGACTCAGTATGATACGCAAATGAGACATTTGGTATGTAATTTTCTGGAACTATATCTGTTTATTCTATTTACATATACAGGCACCTGAGGGAATGGAGGGCACCAGTAAAACGCCGCAAGATGAACGAGACATTTACATCACAAAGACTTCGTCTCCGTCAGTAGTGAAACTTTGTCAAGAGCAGTTCCGGAAAGATTTCTCTCTCTTCCTCAAGCTGCGCTATGAAGAACTCGTGGTCGATGGCCAAATGGTTCTAACTTTTATCGGCAAGAAGAACGAGGATGTGCTCGGTGGAGATTCAAACCACCATCTTTACGGGTTGCTTGCACAATCGCTACAATCTCTTGTTGAAAAGGTAATGCACATTGGATCCGATAATATTTGTCTAAAGACTTTAATCCATTTCTTTTTACTTAGAGTATAGAAACATAATGAGAAACAAAGAATCATGTTATAGAGAAGTAGATATCATTCTCCTTCTTTTCCAAGACCTAGTTCGCGCAATGAATAAAGGTTGGCTTGAAGGGTGCAGTCAAGATATTTAGGATCCGGAAAATCATTCAAAAGTATAATGTGACCACAACTCTCTTCTACAATACATGTCATGACCTGTTATAAAATTAACATGGTATATATTGACCGATGACATACAAGTTTAAACTGACTTGGATTAATTTTATGTCCTAGCCACATATCAGTCAAAACAGGTTTTAAATTTTTTGTATCCTATATGCTCTACAAAATAAAATGGAGGGATCAGAGTATAATATTGAGAAATTTGATCTTGACAGGGGCTTGTACAGAAAGAAAAACTTGAGTCATTCTATGTACCAGTATATTCACCTTCGGTTCATGAAGTGGAGGAGGTAGTGAGGCAAAGTGGATTGTTTGACATTAACCATCTACAATTTTTTGAGACAAACTGGGATCCTTATGATGACGACTTGGAAAGCGATGTTTTGCACGACAGTGTCCAGAGTGGTGAAAACGTAGCTAAGTGCTTAAGAGCAGTGATGGAGTCTCTGGTTGCAAGCCATTTTGGTGATACCATACTTGACATGCTTTTTGCAGAATATGCTGGTCGTGTTGCTAAACATCTCACGGAGGATAAAATAAAGCATGCGATCATCGTGGTGTCGTTGAAGAAAGTATTCTAAACATTCAAGGGTCCTGGCACTTCTTTTTGCAAACACGCAAAAGCTTGCGTGTCAGGAATTTATAGAAAAAGAAAAGGTGCAAAGAGGCACCAGAGAGTTACAACGAGTATTACACCCTCCTCTCAAGTCAGCACATCCAACCATACATCTAGAGGACTTTTACAGTCCCCCATACTAGCTACTATTATTTAAGAATACTAACTAGTATTGTTGAGGGTAATTATGGAATTAAAATAATCTCCCCATTAAGTTTCGATCTGATGCTTTGGATCAGACTGCGCTTATATCAACTCCACCGAGTAGTATGCACGAGTAGTACACCATGAAGGGTACGATAGTTATACGTACTAGATGGAAATTTGACAAATAGATTTTTTTACTGCATGTCATATTTCTAGAACCCTAGCCGCCAGCGCATAAGACTGATCGGGACTGGGACAAATCAGAGTACATGCGATTGATTTTCATGTAATGACCAGATTAGGTTTGAAGGCCACGCCGAGGTCTGCTGCATGTTCTTGTGCTGCTTTTGCTCGCACACTCCATCGCGCAGCTCCCGGGACGGCAGCGCCGCCGCGCTAGATGCAGCTGCATGCGCGTGGCTGGGAACGAAGGAAATAGAAAAGACGATTAGGTTAGGCATGCGGTTCTTGTTTGCCCCATTGATCGGTTTTAATTTGTTGCAATGCGAGGAACCCTAACTCTGTAGGACTCGGTAAATGAAGAACCCTAAGCAATCAAAATCAGATTAATTACAAAATGAGATTACAAACTGGTGAATATTGTAAACTCGTGATAAAACAAAAATTATTAGTCTGTCATTATTTTCCTTCTTGATTTTGGCCTTCTCGTAACAATATAGTTACTAGTCTGCCATGAATACTAGCTAATACTTGTGAGGGAGAGTCAATCAATTTGAACCGTCGGATCATAATACTAGCTAGTATTCTCAAATAATACTAGCTAGTATATGGACCGTAAAAGTCCTCTACATCTATATCATTACATCATCGATTGCAAATACTACTAAACAACCCATGGAGTCACTTTGATCCAGCATATATCCACGATTGTGTCCTGAATTTCTTAATTTCATTCATGTTAGTTATTATCACACTCTGCTAGTAGTCAATAAAACTCGGTATGCATGCATTCTGCGTGCATACACACTGTACTGCTTGTTTGTTGACTTCGTTGGCTGTCAAGCTTCAAGTCAATTCTGCTTGGAATTGTAAGTTTATATGTAAGGTGTTGTAGCTGACGGTCAAAAAAAAAGTTGTATCTGTGTTGGAATGACCTCGGTTTATGTTCAGCTAGATCCAGGAGTCATCTCCAATATCTATCTTATAGTATTAAAAAACAAACAGTACAGTTCACGGCACCACAAAATCCTAAGATAAGAAAAACCTGAGGGGAAAAAGAGGAACTGTTGAGATTCAAAAAAAATGCAAAACATTCAGCCATATATTCTCTGGATCTTTTCTAAAAAAGACGTATATATTCTGTGGATCCAAATAATATCACTTGATATCTGGAAAACGTGGTCCAGGAGAGGAATCGAAAATTGTGATTGATCGAGTAAGATCATAAGATTTGGTTATCAAAGCTGTTCAATCCATGAGCTGTGAGGATCTGAGATGGTCCTAGAGAAGCTTGGGGGCTTGATGATTGATGGGCAGCGCATTCTGTCAGAGGACAGGCTCTATGGCGAGGACGCCTACCTGTTGGCATTGATGGAATGCCAGAGCAAGGAAACCAGTTTGAAGCAGCACCAAATCACATCCTCAACGTCAGAGTTCGCCAGACTTGGTATCCTTCTCCTATGCCAAGTTGCCAACACCAAGCCGTGATTCTCATATGTTAAAGGTGTTGAAGTATAAGTGAATTGTTCATATTTTTCCATCAGCTTAGTCTTTTGGGTAAAATGGTTGGTGCATGCAACTCAATATGATATCATAGCCAGAGGTCTTGAATTCGAATCTTAAAAGACTACCCAAAAAACTAAACTGTTGGAGTATAAGTTAATTGTCTACCTTTCCTAATCAGCTTAGGCTTTTGGATTTACGATAATGACGGTGGATTAACATGTATCATAACGAAGATGTAGACCATGTTATGGAGAAAATGGACGTGTGCATCCATTTTAATCTATTGTAATAGTCTTTCGCGATTATCATGATTGGGACGTCAATCACTGCTTCGGCCAATTTAGCATTAACATGTCCACCGATGCTCAAGAATCGTTGCGTTCTCGAGCTCGGGGAGCAGGCTGCCATGTAATTTCAGAGGATCCGGAGGGACTGTGTGCCTGAACTAGTGAGCTGTGCGTAAAGATACTCCCATATCGCAATGCTGAACTACATAATCGAGGATCTCCACGGTGTGCCAGCAGCGACAGCACCACTCGAGCCCACAGACTATTACAATAACTAGGAAGGCATTACAATAACTAGGAAGGCAGGCGTGCTCCGCCGCGCCCACCACTACAGGAAACCTGGCGTTTGCCGAGTGCCAGAGGCACTCGGCAAATCAGCTTTTACACTCGGCAAAGAGTTTGTCGAGTGTTGCACTCGGCAAACACCAGACGGCAAACAGCTCTCGGCAAAGCCGGGTTTGCCGAGTGCTTTTTGTCGGGCACTCGGCAAAAATTTTGCCGAGCGTCAAAAAGGCACTCGGCAAAATAAAGTAACAAAACGGAGGGAAACGGCCGTCAAAAGGGTTTGCCGAGTGCCTGGCTTCCTTGTTTGCCGAGTGCCGGAGGCCAGGCACTCGGCAAACTTTTTTTGTTTGCCGAGTGCCTGGCCTCTGGCACTCGGCAAACAATGGTCAGTTTGCCGAGTGCCAGGCACAGGCACTCGGCAAAGAATGGCACATTTGCCGAGTGCCTCAGTTTTGACACTCGGCAAAAATCTGAGGCACTCGGCAAAAAAAATCGACAGATTGCAATAAAATGTTTAAAATCACTGCAACCTGGACCAAAATCACACCAAATCATACATATATGCTCATCATCATCATAGACACATACACATCACCACCATCATCATCACAGGCATTTAAATCATCACAACACATAGGTTGGTCAGCACATACAGCATGATCGTGCGCCACTCTGGATATGTCAAGTTCTTCTTGGTCGCTTCACCTCCGCGCCCGTATTGCCCTTGGAAAAGGCTGAGGGTCGATTCATTTTCGTCAACGTTGTAACGAGAGGGTGGAAAATGCACACTCGGAAGGTTGTCAGAATAGTATTTTGTTGTGAAGTTTGACACCTCCTCCAGAACGTGTGCCTCTGCAATGGAAGCTTCAATTTTGCATTTATTTTTACATTTCGTTCGAAGAACCTTTTGACACCGCTCAATTGGGTAGCACCAACGGTTCTGCCCCCCCATTCGAGCCTCATACGGAAGGTGCAAAATCATATGCACCATCGGAGTGAACAAGCCTGGTGGAAATATCTTCTCCAACTTACAGAGCAACACAGGCGCCATTTTTTCCATTTCTGCAATCACGGAAGGTGATATCTCCTTAGCACAAAGCTAGCGGAAGAAATAGCTCAACTCTGCCAGCACTTGCCACACATGATCAGGGAGATAGCCTCGAACCATCACGGGAAGAAGCCGCTGAATCCACATGTGGTAGTCATGAGTCTTAACCCCGTTGATTCGCATAGTAGCCAAGTTCACTCCCCTACTCATATTCGCTGCGTACCCATCAGGGAACATTAACGTTTTGAACCATTCTAGTACTTCCTTCCTTTGGGGCCTCGTCAGGACGAAATCCGCCTTAGGTTTTCTCCATGACTTGCCGGAAGCAGGAGGCGCCATGTCTAGCTTTGGTCGATTGCACAAAGTAGCTTGATCGACTCTTGCCTTAACATTGTCCCTTGTCTTATCAGTAATGTCCATGATTGTTCCGAAAAGTGGAACGCCTAAGCCATGTTCAACGTGCATTAAGTCAATGTTATGTGGAAGAAGAAAGTCTTTCATATACGAAAGCCTATACAAGCCACAGATCTGAGTGAAGGCATGTACCTCACCATATCCCACAAAACCACCGTCTGTTTCATCGACCTTGAGACCATCTAACATAACACTCACCTGCGCACCTGTCAAGAACTGCGGTGGAGGGTTGAGAACTTGGACACCTTTCGTAAAGTTCTTTTTGTCTCTTCTGAATGGATGGTCAAGAGGGAGGAATTGTCGGTGTTGGTCGAACGAAGAAAACTTGCCACCCTTTTTCAACCAAATCCACCTCACAAGATGCTTGCATACCGGGCAAGGAAACTTTGAGTGAACGCCCCAGCCACAGAAACAACCATACGCCGGCATGTCATGCAGAGAGTAGAAGTACCAAACATACATTCTGAAGTTTGTCTTTGTAGCTTTATCGTATGTCCATACCCCTTCCTCCCAAGCACGTTCCAAATCATCAATCAGAGGCTCCATATAAACAGACATATTACTCCCCGGGTTTTCAGGAATTATCAACGACAAGAAAATGTTCTGTCGTTGAAAGATGACGCCTGGAGGGAGATTGAGGGGTATAACGAACACGGGCCAACAACTGTACGGGGCAGCCCCCATGCCATATGGATTGAACCCATCTGTTGCCAGGGCCACACGTACATTACGAGCCTCCCGAGCTTTGATGTGATGAATGTTATCGAATCGTTGCCATGCTTCACCATCGGATGGATGTACAAGCTTATCGGCCTTGTATCGAACTCCATGTTTGTGCCATGTCATCTGTTTCGCGGATTTCTCGGTCATGTACAGCCGTTGGATCCTCGGTAAGAACGGAAGGTACCTTAGGATCTTCACGGGTACCGTGAGCTGCCTTTTTTGCCCATCACCCGCATCTACCTCCATGAACCTAGAGGACCCACACTTTGGACAGTATTTTGCTTCTGCATGCTGTTTCCTGAATAAGACGCATCCTTTCGAACAAGCATGTATCTGCTCATATGGCATCTTAAGTGCACTAAGCACTTTCTGTGCCTCATAGATGCTCATTGGTAGAATGTGACTTTCCGGAAGCAGGCTGGCAACAACTGTCAACATAACATCGAACGCGTTCCGACTCAAGCTAAACTGGGACTTCACGGCCATTAGACGTGCAATGGCATCCAGTTTTGAAACCCTGGTATGCCCGTGAAGAGGTTTCTGTGACGCTTCAGACATGTCATAGAAGCGCTTTGCGGACTCCTCTGGCTCCTCCTCCCCCCTAGGTTGTTCACGGAACTGGGCTTCCTGATAGTCCTGTAACATGTCCTCCACCCCGCCATCAGCATCACAATCATCGACGCGTTGTCTCACGACCTCCTCCCTCAATCTATGGGCTTCACCATGGTAGACCCACCGGGTATAGTCTGGCGTAAATCCATAGTTACCAAGATGCAACCCCATCTCCTCCTCCGTCTGCTCCCTTGTGTTGCCGCAACGGCTGCAGGGACACCAAGTCTTTCCACCTTTGCTGACATTGGCAAATGCTTGTTTTAAGAAAGCAAGGGTCTTGTCAACCCATTCACTTGTTTCAGAACCCTTCCTTGGACGGCCCGTGTACATCCACGCACGGTCATCCATCTTCTATCATATATATGAGGGAGCAATTTAAAATTTATTGGCACCTACACGATGCCTACAATGTCTAATAGGTGAAGATAGGTCCTAATCCCACCCGACGATGCGTAGATGGGGCTAGTTTCCAAGGTCTACTCTGGTCCGAGACGGAATTTCGGCAGCACCTCCCCGCTGTTCTCCAAATACACGTCCTGGGAGGGAGATTGTGTATCCGGAGAACAACAGGGAGGCGCGACCGAAACTCTGTCTCAAACCGGAATAGACGATGGAAACTAGCCTCATCTACGCATCCTCGAGCTGTCCAAGAAACGTGGACAATTCGAAATAGATACGGTCCTAGATATGCAACCATCGGACATATCTTCAACTGTATCTATTTCGAACGGGAGACACTTAACTAGGTTACGCGTTACCTACAAACAGAAATGGAAAAAGGGCGAGGGGATCTTTTATGTCTCACCTTGCTGTCCCGCAAAGTGACGAGTGGAAAACGGTGGAAACTAAAGCCTCTCCAATCCTGCAAAAAATGAAACATAAAGTTGTCAATTTAAAATTTCGATAGCACCTCCCCTGTACGGTGAGGTGCCCAAAACCTGCAAGAAAATAGCGGCGCGATGGCCGGCAACCATATCCAACAAATCAATGACACGATGCCCGGATACCACGTCCAATTCACCGAACCACATCACTTGTTCAATTGAAACAACGACATTTCGTCCAATTCAAACAACCACGTCACTTGTCTATTTACATTACCAATTTTGTTTCAATTGCATTCATAGCTCACATGTAACATGAAACTTCATAACTAGCTTCAAATTCACATTTCATAATTTGGTCCAATTTTGATTTTTAATTTCAATGACATACACAATTACCGATCAAATCGTTCCAAGGGATTCCTCATTTCATCACAACCACCGGTCAAATAATTCAAAGCAATTATATTTTCGTATTCAATTTCACAAGCAAAGGCATTATTTCCAAACAATTCCTCATTTCACAAGCAATTCTTTTCATATTTTATTTCATATTTCACAAGCAATCGAATTCAAAATAAAAAACATGACATTTCAATCCATTTAACAAAAACAGAAAAAGAAAAAGGAAAAAAAAAGGAGAAGAAGCTCACCTTCCAACTCACTACGGCCGGGGAGCCCTTGCTGCCGGTGTGGAGGTCGTCGGGGGAGGGGGGGGGGGGCCGGGGAGGGCAGCCGGAGGGCGCCGCTGCGGCGTCTTGCCCCGGCGTCGGCCCGGAGGAGCGGGGGAGCGGGAGGGCCGGAGGAGCGGGGGAGCCGGAGGAGCGGGGGAGTCGGGCCGTCGGGGCGGGGAGCCGGAGGAGCGGAGGAGCCGGAGGAGCGGGGGAGCCGGAGGAGCGGGGAGGGCGCGTCGGGCCGGGGTCGCCGGCGTGGAGGACGGGGGCGGCGCGGCGCCGAGTGGAGGAGGGCGGCGCGGCGTCGGCGAGGCGGCGATTCGACGGCGGCGGCGCGCGGGAGGGCGCCACAGGAGGCGGGAGGGCGCCGCGGGAGGCGAGCTGGTGGACGGCGGCGCGGGGCGCGGGTGAAGGCGTGCGGCGGCGGCGCGGAGAAGAAAGAGATAAGGGAAAGAGGAAGAGAAGCCGCGCCCGTGACTAAGTCACGGGACACAAATTTTGCCGAGTGCTAGATCCAGAAGCACTCGGCAAACAACCCAGCACTCGGCATACCTTTGTTTGCCGAGGGCCCTGGGGCCGGCCCTCGGCAAACATTTTCACCAGGAATTGAAAAAAAATTTATAAATTCGAAATAAATTCAAAAAAATGCCAAATTTTGCCATGATACATTTCATATGATTCTTTACCTATAAAAAATATGTTTAAGGTGAAACCAAATTATGTCCGCCGTTTTGGTTCGAAATCAAAACGATCACTTCATAAGTTTATGGATCTTCTTCGAGGATGCTCCTGTTTCTAAACAACGTACGTCACAACTTTAGCGAAACTTTTTCTACGATTTATCATGGTCTCCACGTATGATATCATGATACCAGCGCGAGTCTCGTAATTTTTGGACTTTGTTTGAATTTTATAAAATTAAAATACTATTCAACCATATCTTTTCGCTTATATTTTATGTACAATAT
Source organism: Eragrostis curvula (assembly GCA_007726485.1). NCBI lineage: Eukaryota > Viridiplantae > Streptophyta > Magnoliopsida > Poales > Poaceae > Eragrostis > Eragrostis curvula. The sequence goes on along the minus strand of CM017441.1, from coordinate 44,584,208 downwards.
GAACGAATTATCAGTTCATTTCATGGTTGACACCTTACATTGGACTCAAGAACATGAATATCAACTTTCGTATGAACATTTTTTTTATTTGAATCACCTAAAGTTCAAATTTGAATTATTTTCAATATATACTTTATATGTCATAAACACCTTAAATATACCAAACGGATTGAACAAATCACCAAACTTTCGCATGAAGCAACATTGATACATACATCCACCACATAAATGGAAAATGTGGAAAAAAATGAAAAAAAAAATTATTTTGCCGAGGGCCCACGTTAGGCACTCGGCACACAAATAGTTTGCCGAGTGCCACTAACGGAGGCACTCGGCAAACTCCCTTGGCACCGTGTGCCAGGAGTTTGCCGAGTGCCTCCAGTTCTGGCACTCGGCAAACCCCCTGTTTGCCGAGGGCTAGGGTCTCGGCGCTCGGCAAACTCCTCTGGTACCGTGTGCCAGGAGTTTGCCGAGGGCCGAGCCCCTGGCACTCGGCAAACAGGGAGTTTGCCGAGTGCCCGATGGATTGCACTCGGCAAACCCCTGAACACACGGCAAAGGCGCGGTTTCCCGTAGTGCACACGGTATTATCAAGCATCTGAAAAATAATTATAGAATCAGTTTGGTTTTGAATTCGCAACTAAATTGTAATCTTTTAAGTATTCCTATGCATGAGTAGCAAATTGTTTGCATCCTTTTTTTTCTCGTTGCCATACAAGAAAGATGCCCGAAAAGTACATGTCAACAAATCGAGTAGGTGAAAATATTTAGGGATGAACAGTAATGACCTTGCCATGTTTGCTATTGTTATTCAGAATCAACAATGTAAAATAGTATTTGATGGTCAGCAAGTGAATGAACTACCCTTTGTCATTGGGTACACCATGTGCCAAATTCCGGTCTCCATGTTGTGCACGTAGCCATTTTCACCCTGTCGTGCTGGGCAGCAAGACATGCAATGGGACGTTGCTTTGGAAACTGCGGGTGCTGTCTGCTGTCTTTCTTTTTTGTTTTCTCTCTTATCCGTTGGCATATAAGCTGCGGGTGCTGCCTGCTGTCTTTCTTTTCTGTTTTCTCTCTTCTCCGTTGGCATAAGCGCAGGAGCTCATGAGGCCACGCGGTCGTGCCTCTTGCCACGTGTTGCTTGGTGCTGGCTGGCCTAACCCGATCCAATCCTGTGACCCGTCTTCTTCCTTCTATATATAAAGTCTAGCAGACGCCGCCATCTCTGATGCTCTGCTGAGTCTCTCTCTCCTCACCCAACATTCTTATCGCACGAAAGTGCAGCAGCACCAACGCAAGCTATACCGTTGCCTCGCCTTCGCCCAGGTGTGCGTCGTCCCGGTCGCGTGCGGTTCAGCCCAGGCTGCACAGCGGCGGCCGCGCTCGGTCTACCTCGCACATCACACGAAAGAGGAGTACCAATTGCCATTGCCAAGCGCGTGAGCCCGCTCGAGCACTCCGGAGCCCACGTTGGCGCCGAGCGTGGTGGCCGAAGAACCTGCATCCAGCAAAATCAGTTCCGGCGTTCAACTGGCTTAGCAACTGGATGTCGGCCTGGTTTTCCGTTTTCCACCTCAGCCCACTAGCGGCACATGGCGGGAATGGTGGCCCACGGAAGCACCGTTCGTCATGGCACAAGGCCCAGCTCCAGCAACCGACGTAGGGAGCTGCAACAGGCGACGTGCCGAATCTGGAGGGTGGCCACGCCTTCAAAGCACGACGTGTCAGTTCCGAGAGGTGGCCACGCCATCCAAATCGCTGTTGAGCGGCGGAAGTTTTGACCCCTCAGCTTTAGACTGTATGGGCAAGTCAAGCCACAAGACGCCGTTCCTGGCGAAGGCGCATGAACGAGAAGGCGGAGCACGCGGGCGTGTGCGGCACAACAACGTGTTCCTGGACGCGTTCGACGAGCGCGGTGGATTGGAATGTCGCAGCTGGGCGCGGTCGACGCCGCCGAGCTGTCCGTGGGTCACTGGTTCCTGATTACCAGCACGCATGCATCTACCACTATAGCGGCCGGGTGGTCGGCTGACACGACTGAGCCGAGCTCAAGCGTGGGCAGGAGCAAGGTGGTGGCGCTGAACGACTGCGTGCACTGGTGCATGCCTGGACCGGTCGACGCGTTCAACGAGATCCTCCTGCATGCCATGCTCTGGTGGTGACCGCGCCCATTGAGACAACGGACATCTCGTTTGGTCAGTTTGAGTCTGCGATCTGTGGATACGAAACGCACGTGCTTGGACGATTCTTATGTTCGTAGATGAGACGGTACAGGATACGAGATTCGTAGCGGATGGGGCAACCGTTCGTCCCGTTATCGGAAGTGACAGAACAAAAAGGTTCAGGATTTTCTTAGGGCTGCTGTTTGTATTCTGTAGCTGTATACGTGAAACTGAAAATGTAGCTTAGTTGAAGTGTTAAGGCCACCATTTTCAGAATGTGACTGATTTATTTTTACCTCGTCTTTGACCTGCAAATGCGCAGTGTGACCATTGTAATTTGTAATGATTTATTGAGGATCGTAACAAATTTGTGTATACTTTGCCGAAAATTAGGAAAAGCTTTCGTGGGCCGACACATCTCGAGCTAGCGACCAGCTATGCCAGAGGCAGTGAACGGGCAAGCGGTGCGGCGCGGCGCCGCAGGCGGGTGGTGGTGGGCATCCCGATAATCCTTAACGCACAGGGTTTGTACCCCCCCTAACTCTCATCCTCTCCCCTCCGACCATAGATACGGGCGGCAGGCCAGCCCGACGGCGGGCAGGGCGGCGAGACGGCGGGGGCGCTGCCGGCCGCGGTGGTGGAGAAGGACGGTGGGCAAGGCTGGGGTGGGAGAGCCACGCCGGAGTGGTTAGCGGCGGGCGGGGCTAGCGAGGCGCCGGAGAAGGTTGCGGGCGGGGCCAGGGAGGGTGCGGCAGGCAGTGACGAAGCTGCTGGGGTGGTGGTTTGGTGGGTAGGGGAGGAGCTCGATGTGAGTAAGAAGAAGCGGGGGTGGGCATGAGGGATGGGCTCCCAACATAGCGCACCAGTGGCGTCCGGGCCGCAATACTGCGCTCTTATTTCTGATGTGCCCGCTCCGGCTGTTTCAGTCGTGGGCTGCTCTAATAGTTATTTCAGTCAAGGGCCCAGAAAGGGTCGATGAAGCGTGCGTGATCCGAAGTTTTTTTTCCCTTTTTTTTTGGGCGAAAGACGTGATCCGAAGATTTGTTCCTAAAAGTACACACTAGGCTATCTCCAACGGTTGGAGAGACCAATAACCAAACTGCGTGTTGAAAAGCCTCAACATGGAAGACACAAAAACTGCTATCTCCAACGGTACTACCAAAACATCAGCTCCTTTTCTCTGCCGACGCCGCCGACAACCACAGCCGAGCACCACCGCCACCGCGCCCCAGCCCTGCTCCGCCGTCGCGTGGCCTACCCCTGCTCCTCCCTGCCGTCGCGCCCCGGGGACAGGTTGAGCGCCACGCCGCGCCGCACAGCGCCGTTCGCCGCGGGGGCCATGACGGGCCACCAGGTCGCTCGCCGCAGGCACAACGCACGCGGCCCGCGCACCAGCACGCCGGCCCCTGCTCGCGCCTCCGCCTCCGCATCGCGCGGCCATGGACGTCGAATCGACCTGGATTGGCGCTGCGGGGAGGACGGGTCCCGCGACGACGGCGGGATGGAGCCTCATCGCCGCCGCGCTCCACGCAGCTCCCAGAGCGCGTGGACGAGGAGGGAGGGGGAGGTCGGCGGCGGGTCAGACGCGGCGGAGCACTGGACACGCTGTGCAGGAAGGAGCTAAGCTCTCCTTCGTCGTCAGGGGCGGGAGGGAGAGGGTGGTCCATCTCGAGCTCAGAAGAACGCCGCCGCACCCGCACCTGCTCCCGGCTCCGCTCCGCCCCGCCGCTCCTTGGAAGAGGAGGGGGTCGGAGGCGAGCTCGAGGCGGGGGAGATAAGGGGTGGAGGCGAGCTGTAGCGGGCGGTGCCGGTTTCCTCTCCTCCTGCGACGGCGGAGGCGGGGGAGATGGGGGGTGGAGGCGAGCTCCAAAGGGAGGGCGTGACCGCGGAGATCCCGGGCGAGCTCGCAATCGTCCGCCATGGCACGAGGAGCGTTCTGTTCGTCGAGAGAGAGAGGAAGAGAACAGATCGAATCGATCGAGCATTGGATCAACGAGGCGAGGTGATGCACTTGTGCGGGGCGAGACCGCCGGAGTGAAAAATGTGTCCGTCGACTGGGTGCTCCGTTGGAGACGAGTTTTCTGCTTTTCACACCCCAATTCCTGTGTAACTCCCATTTTGGGACTACCGTTGGAGATAGTAAGAGGGATTCACATAAATGTTAGTACCCCATGAAAGAGTATGACGTACCGAGACATTGTCACAAATCACACAGACCCTCTTGTTTAATACTCCACGCAGATCTATGCAATTCAGCGTGCCAACATTCATATGCTTCTTCAGCAACAACTGTGCACCAGAACAATGTTGGATCATACACAGAGATGCAGTCTGGCTGTACATCATTCGTATCATGCCAAGTTGTCTAAAACCTTCACCAACCATGGACATATCATGCCCATGATCTCCACTTGCGGCTCAGACAAATTCCATGACGCACAATTTTTTAGTATTATATACAATGCAATTTTCTCAACATAAGCTATATTAGGTAGCATCAGAAGTCAGCTGCACCATCTGATGGCGACAAGTATGTTCAATAGTCCCTCCGTCTTCAACAGGCCCAGCAATTTCGGATATGAACTTTTCCATCTAACTCAACAGATGACATGGCTATGTCCACATGGTCAATTTTCTTTGGTTTCAGCTTACCATTGTGCAGTCGTTCAGTCTTCACCTCTACAGTAGTGATAAGTACAGGTTTTTTGTTGTCATAGCCAGGTCCAGAGATATAATCATCTAGCAGAGTTGAAAAGACAAGTGCATTAGAGATGCATTAGTAGAAGAGCTAAAGTAAAAGATGCGAGAAATAATCACCTTGCAGCACACAAAACATAATGGCCCCAGAGCTTGTGTCCTCAGCAACATGAACCAAGCACATTCTTTCTACCTCCCAACATTTAAGCCATGAAAACTGCAAATCAATCTGATCGCCAAGGTAATGAGAACCACAATGTTCAATTAACTCGTACGCAGCAAGTCCCCCATCTGAGCAAGTGTAAATAAAACCCTTGACAAAAAAAGATCTGCCATTTAGAAATGCATTTCCATGCATCAAGCTTGGCGTAAGTGGTGTTTCAACTTGTGATGACGTTTCATACTCATCATATGACATGACAAGTTTCCATTCACCGCAATAATCATGAAACTCACTGTCATGATCATAAAACTTTAACATAAAGCAGCAGTTTGACTCAGCATCAGAAACAATGAAGGTCTCCGAATCCAGGGCTACATATCCAGAAAAGTAAACTTTCCTTTCTACACATGCAGGAACCAATGTCTCACAGAATATCCAATGACGTGTATCAGGATCCAAACGATAGACACCATGGAGATTATCGCTTAATGCAAAAACCTTGGAACCAATCCGGAAGACAAGGTGAAATACAGATCCAGCAGGCCTTGGGAAATTTATCTGACTAGTGAATCCAGTAAACATTTGACACACATATACATTGTCATCTTCAGAGGACGGGGCAGCATATATGAGTCCCTCGATACTATCAAAGAAATGCCATGGGGGAGGCTGATCCATCATATCGTCTTCGCCATTACAACAAGATATGTCCAGAATGCAATGTGGTGTGAGAGTCTCGTCATGGCACGTCAATCGTCCATTCAAAATATTCATCTTATACACAGTTGAACGAGTAGCAACTTGGCAAATCATATATAGAGTATTATTGGTTTTGATAGCCGAGCCCTCACACATAGCAACGTTTAAAAATTGTGGTTCGTCAAAAAACTCCCTGTAAGAATTGTGCAATAAAAGATTAAAAAAAAGTGACATGTGAGCAACAAATCCACAGGGAGCCTTCAAAAAAATGTGCAGTGTTAAATAAATATTTCTTTTAGAGACAGAAGATTGCAAACCTGCAACAAGCAAGCATCTTGGAGAATTCGACCACATAGGTGTTGGATGGAATTTTTGTGGCTTCCACCAGCATCGAGGGTTCTGTTGTGTCCCCTCTCTTCCTTTTTGCAGGGGGTGTTGCATCCTCATGATTTAACTCCTCGTACTCCCTGGTTAATATGCAAAAGCAAACAGGTATTCTTTGCTTAAGTAAGAATCACTTTGCGATTTGTAATGCAGAACAAGATTTAATACCAAGTTGGAAAACTTTTCAATCCAAATTGATTGAACAATGTGATGCCAAAACTTGAATAAGCAAGAAAGTAATCTAGCAGTCTAAACGAGTTATAAACAGATAAATCGATCCACTTACTGTAGAAAAGCGAACTCCAGGTGGGATTTACTAGGCTTGCTTGGTGACACATCTAACAGACGGCGGGTGGAATGCAAGACTTCAATGCTTTTGGGGACGAACTGCTGCTGATGGAAGCCTCCCTTAACACGAAACGTGGTGATTCGAACATGTTTTGCATCACAGTTGCAGCGTAGATTCACGCTGATCCAGACAGCGCACATGATCCGGGTGCCGAGATGCGCAAGGTACGCACATTCTTCTTTGTAGAAAGGATCGATACAATCAATATTGATCGGTGGAGACAGCACCTGATGCCCGTTCTGATCCTTGAACAGCTTGTAAGCGTAAACGATACCACAATAGAGGAAGTAGATCGTGTCATCTTCCTCCACATACACGCCACGCTCACGGATCGGAACGTAGTGCGTCCTCTGTGTCTTGCTTGTGACGACCTCTGCCCAAGTGCCAGTGGAACAATCGAAGGTGAAGAAGAGGTGGTATGGAGAAAGCGACAGCAGGATGGTGTTGCCAATCACCACAAATCCCTGGAGGGGGCGGATTGCATCCTCTTGCATCCTGGCCAATGTTCGCGGCCGTTTCGAGTCGATAGAGGCGACCTCCACCCACCGATCGGAGTCCTTGTCAAAGTGTTGCATCACAAGAACGCATGGGCCGTATCTCTCGGTGAGGTACGGCGCCCAGAGGCCGCCGGCGGCCGAGATGGGGCAGATCGGCATGTTGGGCTTTACTCCTTCCGGTAGGCGAGGCAGGTGGGAGAGGGCGATCCCTCTGCCCTCGGCGGTGTCGCCGAGTTCGAGACGCAGCTCCAGTGGACGGGCGGGCTCGTTTCGATTGAGATCCAAGAGATCGAACTCCCAAGCAAAGAGGCAGAGCGAGAGCGAGCGGCCGTCGGGCCCGCGCGTGGCGGTGGAAGCGCGGATGCGAGACGAAGCGTTCTTGGCTTCGTAGCAATCGTCGCCAAAGGTCTCGAGGGAATCGCCGCTACGGCCGAGGACGCGGCCGGAATACGCGACGCGGAACCGATGTATACGTAGCGAGCGGTCGCCGCCGTCGGACACCGACAAGATTCCGGCCAGAAGAGACCATGCCGGGCTGTCGGCCGCGTCGGCCGGCGTGGACAGGTACTCACCGTCGGAGGCGATGCGCGGGATCCGTGGGGAGCAGTAGTTAATCCAGCGGCAGAGGCAATGGCTGAAGGTGCAGTCCGCCGCCGCCGGAGACATCGTGGATTGGATTTGGAACAAGTCCATATTACCGCCCCTAAACTCTTCCCAAAGTCTAAGTTTCAACCTCAAACTACAAAACCGTCTAAAACACAACCCTGAACTCTCAAAAACGTCTGAATCACACCCCGACGTGGTTTTGACCGTGGTTTGAGCTGATGTGGCGGTGGACCCCACGTGCCATCCTTCTCTCTTCCTTCTCTTCTCTCCCTTTCCTCTGTTTCTCGTCAAAATCAGCTAGCTAGCCACCGCCTCCTTCCCCTCCAGGCCCCCAGAGCTCCAGCGCCAGCATGTCCTCCTCGTCTCTTGCAGCGGCGAAGGCAGCCGTGCCGGGATTACATCCTTGATCGGTGACACCTTCTGCAAGAGATGGCCCTCCGACGCGCCCTCCATGGCTCGCCGCCCCTCCCTCTCCCCGTGACGGCGCAGTGATTCCGCCCAGCCGAGTGACGCCGCCCCCTCGGCGCCGTGTTACCTCTGCCCGTCGTCGACGCCGCCGTGTGTCCCGCGGGGGCGCCGCGGCGCTGAGTCCAAGCCGCTCTTCGACCCGCAGGAAAAGATCCAGCGCGTCAATGACGCCATCTTCGCGCAGAACGAGCTGCTTGCGCACGCCAAAAAGCTCGGGGCTGTCGCCTCCGTCATCGCCGGCAAGTCCATCTCCTTGACACGGCGTTCTAACCCATGAACCACGGTCAATTGAAGATATCATGCAAATAAATTTCAATCTCGAAACTCTTGAAATCAACCCAGAATCCATACAGGCACGACTTATATATCTCGTATTTTGAAACTAGTGTTCGTGTTGTATCAATTCACAAACAAAAGCTGCCGTCTGAATCACGTGTGTACCCATTGTCCATGAACGGGGCGCTGAACATCGGTGAAGCACTGAAGCACGTCCAGGTCGTTGCTGAACTCGTCGTCCCAGCCCACAATGGATGACGATCTCTAGCTCGTTGGTGACTGGGATTGTGTTGGCGAAGGTCCACCGTGCGAAGGTCGACGTGGCGAAGGTCCACGATGCAGGTCCAGACGGAGGCGGCCCGGACGTGAGGGCGAAGGTCCCCTCACGAACGGCGCAGTTCCGAGCGGAGGCGGAGGCAGCAGCGTCGCCGGCGCGCGGAGCTGGCAGCGGACTCGGCGAAGGCGACGGCGGGCAGGTGCGGACGAGGCGCGGGCGGGTGATGCGGCGCAGGTTGGGACATAGTGGATAAGAAGGATGCCAATGGCCGCGCCGCAGCGGCGCGTTGAGCAGCTTGGAGCGCAGCTTCGCGCTGAGCTAGACGGCCAGGGCCAGGGCGCAAGATGGCGGGCTGGCCGTCAGCGTCGGCGAGGAGCTCGGAGGGGAGAAAGGCAATGACGGAGAGGAGGCTGGGAGCAATTGTTTCAGGTGGCACCCACCCAGATGAAAACCGCCGCCTGGAATTGGCGCAGCGGTGAATTTTAGACGGTTTTTGGAGTTGAGGGTCCTCTTTTAAACGGTTTTGGAGTTTGAGGTTGAAACTTAGACTTTGGGAAGAATTTAGGGGGGTAATATGGACTTATTCCATTGGATTTTTAGGCTATCCGCAGTCGGGTTCCTCTATTTGCTTCCTCTAAAAGGAATATTTTTTCCTGTTCATCGAGATTCTTTCCTCTATATCAATTTCTTCTGCATCCATCGTTTCTCTATATTCTTCCTCTATTTTAACTATCATATATTTTATTCAACCATCCAGCATGTGCGCGCGAAGCGGTTGGACAGCGGCAAGGGAGAGAGACGCAGGGGAGCGTGAGGCGGGCCTCACACGGTGATAGCGGGGTTCCTCTGCCGCGCTGCGAATAGCGGAAGCTGTGCCTTCCGCTTCCGTAGCGAATGCGATAGAGGAGCCCGGTGCAGGGCATTTTCCTCTATCTCCTTTCTGAAGGAACCGGTGGCGGACACCGGTGCGGGCAGCCTTAGATACTCAAAATACTTCATATACTTGTTCGTTACGAAGACAAATTTAGTTTGATATAAACTCGATTTGTTTTTCTAACAACGGTATTTTAAGAAGGGAGAGAGCATTTGTCAGTGTTTAGAAACGGACCGAATAGTAAATTTAGACTACTGCTCGATTGATTGGTGTGGTAGCGATTGAGAAAGCAATGTATATTGGTTCACGCAAGAATGCCCTACGTTCAGTGTAGTTCAGATTATATTGTTCGTAGTAGGGGTTAAAAGCAAGAGCAAGAGAGGAAGGATCTCCCAAGTCTCTAAGTGATTGTGAATGTAGGTGTGTGCCGTGTGAATGAGAGTGTGGTCTCCTTTTCCATTGTCTGTCTCCCCCCTTATCTGGTCAAGGAAGAGAGCGGCTCACAAGGAGGAAAGAAGAAAAAGAAATGAAAACGTGTGTGAATAAGGGTGATGATGCTTTCCTTCCCGGCCTTCTCGGCGGCGAGGACGATGACGTCTGCGAATGTTGAGTCGGGCGTCTCTATTGTCGTATGATCATGTCTGAGTTCTGCAGAGCCCTGGTGTGCTCCTGCCCTCCACAAGGGTGCATTGTTACGTTGTGCAACGTCGCTCGACCACTGTCAATCGCGGACGTGGGAGGTACGGGGATGCAAGCTCACGTCGCAGGATAGGCTAAACTCACGCAGCCCACGCGGCCCGCATTAAATGCAATCCAACTACTCCCCCGCGGAGGGTGAGCGTGAGTCTCCCGCCCCCCAGGGAGTCGGGCGGGATTCGGTCGAGACGTCAAGTCCAGCCCAGCCTCCACGCGTCGAGACGTAGAGGAGTCAGAGGAGCGGGGACTTGACCCCGCTCCCGACGGGCCCTACTCGAAGGGTCGTGCGAGGCGGAGACAGAGGCAGAGGGGTTGGGCGTATCGCACCCGTCCTCTTTCTTTCAGATTTTGAATGTCGAGCCCTTAGTTACCCTTGGATGATATGGCATCGTTGTTAGCCACTAATCTGTGGATGTCTAAAAATAGGTATCCGACATTATTTATTAATAAAATAAAAACAATTGAAGGTATAAAAAGGACAGATTGATACAAAACGACTTATATAAGAAAAATACACTAAAGATCTCTTTGGTCATATTCTTCCTTCATAAAAGTAAAGATACACTGAAGATTTATGTATTTTTATTACAACATCTCCAAAATATCCTCATAAAATTGGCCACATAAACTTGGTTTTGGAGCAATCAAAAAATTATGAGGGGCAATTTTTTCCCTTCTCCAAAAGTCTTCCCCTAAAAGGGGATGAAAACAATTTTGATTGGGCCAGGCAGCATCTGTGCCCACAAAACACATTAATTTTAATGGTAAAAAAGGAATGGGGGCATAATTCTTTTCCTGTTTGTAGTTAAAAATGAGGAAATTAGAGACATTTTTTTTAACTTAAACCTTAATAGTTTAATTTAAGAAAAGTTTATAGGACTCCCTTAGAGATGCTCTTACTCAGCTTATAAGTAGCCCCCTCCGTTTGTAGTTGGAGCGTCGGTTTTGTGTCTTGGTTCCCAAATTCGGATTTCGAGAATGTGTTTTGGGAACTCTTGGAGTTCCTCTTATTCCCAATCTAATTGCTCCTTGCGCAGTCCTAAATTTCCTTTTACTCGATCTGTATCCTCAAAATGCTTGTATCTACCTAATCAGCATGCAAAGAGGAAGCCTTTCTCTAGTGTTGCCGTCAACCTCGTTCTGATGTCCACATTTCGGAAATTTGGTCCCATATATTTTATTCAAATATGTAACTAATCACTGTATCCTCTCCAAAACTCTATTCTGACTCTATGTATTGGCCTGTTTCAGTCCTTCATAAACATTAAAAGAAAATCAGGTGTGGATCCTCTTTCCCCATTGTGAGTAAAAAGAAACGCTTGTATCTCTAGGGTTGAAAATATTGTTGTACTTGTGCTGAAGTTCTTAAAAGATTTGTACCTCCACAAAGAAAACTCGTCATGAAACCGTGGAGATGATGGTTTATGGCAAAGGGAGAAGAGCGAGACATGAACAAAAGTCACTGCTATGTGTGTTCGTTACTACCATACCGTCCTATTGCATCGGAAGCAAACATGTCCGTTCTACCCCTTTTCCTAAATATCTCAATCGCCTCCTCCTCAACTAAGACCATGCCCAACAAATTTGGGATAAGGTTGGATTGTCTTGAAGGTACAAATCGCAAATTATATCTCCGGATTGTTATTGTTCCTGTTGTGCCAAGAACAACCTGAACCTGCAAGCATTCGAACAACAAGCAAGAACAAATTGACAAGGGAAATAGTCTCCGATACTTGCCTAAGGTGCAGTGAATCTGATATACCCACAAAGTTAGGGTCCTAAAATCAAGCAAATCGGATGATCTATCCAACACACGATGCAAACCAAATGTGGGAAACATTGGGATACCCCACGGGACATACATTACAGCCCGACTCCCAGCAGGTTGTATGGACCACAGAAGAAGACACATGCAGCGACACTGGGACAAGGGCGCACAGCCTCCCCCCGACCTCTACCTCAAGTCTTCAACCCCAAGCTCCGACCATGCGGGCCGGGAGCTCATCACGTGGCACCCATGCAAGGCACTTGGCCTAACACGCGGCGAGAGAAGCATGGCACGGTGGCGGCAAGTCCCTGACCGCATGTGCCAGCTCCTTTGCAGGTGGGCAATGCAGCCGACCGACGGCTCATGCCCATCCTGCAGCCTTTGGGCAGGAGAACCCATCATGATGCCCTTGCTCTATGCCACACAAAACTTGTGAAATCCACGCCAGACCTGGACTTGAGCTCCCTAGCGTCAGGTCCCAATGCATGGCAGGAGCCTACGCAAGCTCTGTTGGCAAGCTCAGAGCAGGCTCGGCCACCATCGCGCCCCAGTGTGGGCTTCAGGCCCCGACCACCAACGTGGGTGGTTAGGGGCTTTGGCTCGGCCATGACTCTGGCCGAGTGCGTGACTAATTAAGAACGACGGGACGTCAACCACTAAGGCGACGGACAAAGCGATGACACCCAGTGGCACGATAGCCATACCGGGGACTGTAGCGATTTTGCGTTACACTTCCCTGGTTCCTTCGCCCCGACCATGATGATGCATCTAGATTCTTTGAGAAGCTATCGAGAGGCATCTAGATTCTTTGAGAAGCTATAAGAGGAGCTCGCTTCCCCGACCATGATGACGGCCGACCACTCCAAAGCAGGCTTTAGGAACGATTATAGCAAGACCCCCACTTTCCAGACTTGTAACATCACCCCTGAGACTATATAAATGGGTGAGAGCCCCTTCTTTAGAGGCTCTCTCTTTTTTCCCATTCACTTGTTAGACTTTTTTCACCCACACTTGTAAACGCACAACACTCACGGGCTCTAGCCAGCACCCGCTTGCATCCACCCTATTGTAAACTCTTAGGCACAGGATACACGAAGAATACAAACTTTCTCCTCAACTGGACGTAAGGCACTGCCTGAACCAGTATAATACTTTGTGTCTTTTGTGCTACCATCGAATTCCTACGAAGGCGCGACACTAATTAGTATTGTCAGTATGAAACAAAGACAGCTAAACACATCAAACAAACTCAAGGCTGAAAAGGAGGCGGTTGCTGCCTTTTTATATGAATCTATGACTAGGGACACAAGCAAACTTAGAACGTTCCCATAGTGGGTTGGACTTGATACAAGGGCCTGAGCCTGTGACTAGAGGTCTGATCCTGCTCTAATTGATTCTCAACATCTCCATTAGAAGTAGACTTAAATCTTTCCATTGTATGAACGTGTTAATTCTATGATACAAGACAAATTTCCTGAGATTTCTGCTGAAGACTACCAAATTGTCATGAGACAAGTTGAGCGCCAGTACAATGTGCGACGCCACAGGCTGTACAAAACCTATTTCACAATTGGGAAACATCCATCTGATATAGCACCTGAGGACTGGCAGTGGCTGATTGATAACCTATGGAGCAATGAAAAGTTTCTGGTACTTGTTAACTTTGTGTTCTATTTTTTTTAATTTCTTAAGCCCTTACATTTCACTCTTTGTTTGCAGAATAGGAGCAGACAGAACTCCCAAAACATAGCACAACAAGAGATGAAGTCACTTGTTAGAACAAAATCTATTATGCAAATAGCTTATGAACTGGTTAGCTCACTCAATTTGCATGCACCTATTCTGAACAATAATTTCTAAATGTTACATTTTTGGTCTAATAGATTTACTTTCTGTAAATCACTTATTCTTAGAGGGAACCTGCTACTGGTGAGTGGCCAAGTGATATGGATGTTTGGAAGATAATGTACCAAAAGACCGATGGAACATGATCTGTTCAAAATAGAGAAGAAATACTGGTACAAATCTTCTATACTCGCCGTCCTTTCAATCACCAAACATCTATTTTGTTCTTACCTTTTGTGTACCCTAAATTGCATACCAATCTTCATGATGTAGCTGAAACTGAGCCAGAGAGAATTGCTTCAGTTGTTGTGCCTTTAGCTGAGCACTTTGCTTTAGTCTTGGGAAGAAAACCAAACCACTCTCGTGGTGCTAGTGTACCTGGCGTAAACCAAGGTGCTCAAGAAAGGCACAGGCTGCATGCACAAGCTGAGATCGCTCGACAACATGCTGACAATGCCCGTGAACATGCTGTTGCTTTGGAAGCAGAAGTTCAAAGGTTGACTCAAGCAAATATGCAGCTACGAGATGATATGCAGTCTCATCGTGAAGAACTTGCTTCCCAAAGGCGGTCTGTGGAAGCGCAGAATGCGGACGTGGAGCGCTTGATGGATCAGAAATTGGAGGAGAGGATGAATGCATTAGCACGCATTACAGCTCATAATATTTCTGCACCAAACTCCACATCTGGCAACACACCTTGTAAGCTAACTACACTATGTATTATTTACCTTACTGATTACTGCAAGCATATGATATATTAACTCCACATATGAAATTTCAGGAGCTCTAAAAAAGAATTGTTATCAAGGAGCAAGACAGCAAAGTATCTTTTATTTAAGAAGCATCGTGGAGGCAACGACATTTCAGTTCATTGATAGATTTAGTTACTAGCCAGAATTACTATCTTCATAGAAAAGTAGTTTATTTATGTTTAGGAGTTTCATAATGAATTATCAGCTAGCATTTAAGAAGCTAAATTACAATAGGTACACCCCTCAATTTGTGAGTTGGGTGCTTTTTGTTATTTTAATTTCCAATTGTCTCCAGAAAATATTATTCAATATATTATTCATTTGTTATTCAGCCTCTAATTTATTGTATTCCTGCGTCTTCATATGTTTGCATTGGATTATCACAAGAAATCATTGTTTTGGCCAAACGAATTGTCACACATAACTTGGATGCAAATAGAAATGACACAAAACTTAGTCATCACTATTAATTTCTTTTAACACTAATATTGGGCCCTTATTAGTAGAGACAAAGGTCATCACAAATGCATTTTAAATTAGTGACAAATGTTATCAGATGCAACAAATTTTTTTGGCACAACAAAGTATATTACTTATGCGCACACCTCATCACTATTTAAATAATATGGTCACAGAAAAATTAGTTTCTTGTTATATCTTTTTTGTCACAATTAAAGCGTGTATTTGTAATGATATAAATCATCATAGTTAAGATGGACAACTGTGACATGTATCTTGCAACAAATAACAACCAATTAGTGATCACTAATTTTTTCACCGGAACCAAAGAGAAAGTGATGAATTTAACGTCACTAATTGAACTCAAAATTGAGATGACAAGTCCTCACTAAAGTGTTGCACACCGTTCATCACAAAAGTAAAAATATTTGTGGTGAAACAAATTTCGTCACTATGTATATTATGACGCCATTAAGTGATGACATTGTGACGACACGAATTTCGTCACAAAGTGGTAATAGTGATGACAAATGGACTTTTAGTGACGAATTTCATCATCACAAATGGGCTGATCCCTTGCAGTGTATTTTTACCTTCATAGACGTGCGCCGCTGCTACAGTGGATTTTTGTCCGTCACTATAGTGAGCGATTGTTGTTGTGTTAGTAGCATCAGATTCCATGATAAATGTGTATTAAAAGTTAGGAATGACTTCACATGATGGTGAAGTTGTCGTGTGCGTGCTCAAGTCATTGGTCTAAGTATGGTTATATCCAAAGAAACGATGTTGACCAGGACTGCACACGACAGAGTATAACTCAAGAAGAAGGCACAGAGTTACCTTCTTTCTTCTTCTTTTTTCTTCCTTTAATTTCGTTTGGTAGGACTCTTTGGCCAAGTGTTTTGCCAGACAGCTTGGTTGTTTTTGGTTTTGGTGCTTTACCGGTCGGATTGCTTTGACCATGTATTTTTTTTCCCTCCTACTTAATGAAAGCTCTCAGTCGAGATGAGCTACTAGAGGGACTCCACCATTCCAGGAGCTGCTTGGTTCACCGCCACCACCGGCCACAAATTTATATTTGGCGCCGCCCCACTCTCCAAGGCACTGCTTGGTTGCTGTGTAAGTTGAGGCTGAGGCCGACGTCACCACGTTGTGGCGTGGCTAAGTCTGGCGGGCATCCAAACAGCCCCTAAGCCGCCATTGACATCACTTCTATGAGAAAGGACGCCATGCATGGTCCATGCTTTTTCTTTCAATTCTCTCTGTTTTGAAATTGCTTTAAATTTTCATAACCGATTTCAGTTCCTTGCTGCATGTACAGTACCTATCCTCGTTTGACGCCCAAATAATTTGGTGATAGCTTTGAATCTTCAGAATTTCAGAAATTGAGCATGACACAGTTGATTCAGGGCGGAGATATTGTACTTCCTCTGCCACCTAGGTTGCAGTTTCCTCAAACTTGAATTTGGGTGCCTCTCTCTTCTTCTTAATAGAACCATCAAGTTCCAACTACGTTTCCAAATGACAAAAAAAATACTCCAAGGTAGGTTAGGTTTTTTTTTCCTCGAATTTTCAGGATTTTGTTGATGAGTTCCTCCACAGGTTTTTGAATTACTAAGAAAATCCACGCGGGGCTGATGGGCAAGGAATATCGCATCCTTACTCCCTTGCGGCCAAACTAACCATAATGTTTTTTGAATCGAAAACAACAGGTGTTCTGCCATTGCATTATAGGAGGCAAACTGACCATAAATGGCATGTTTCACATGCTTCTGTGTCTAAATCCCGCATGATGATCACATTATCGTTCATTCTTCATTCTGTGGATACTAAGAGCCCACACGGCTATATGATGGCCACCAGATGTGCATCTTTTGTTCTTGACATTATCTACTTCTGCACAAAACTTTTCCGTCTCTTTTCCAGGTTGTAAAACATCTGCATGAACAGTGACCGTTTCGTTTCCTTACTGAAAGCCTGGAACATCAGCTACATTTCCCTGCTGAAACATATTTATCATGTGTCTCGGTGCCCACGTTAAATTATTGTTGACAAATAGAGGGCACAGGAGTACGGTCTAAACTCTAAAAGAGACCTAGCTTGTATCATGTTCGTTTCCTTTAGTCCTAAAGTTTAGTTCAGAGAATCTTGCTATTTAAGAGTATTAAATAAAGTCTAATTACAAAACCTTTTTACAGATGGGTGCTAATTTACGAGACGAATCTAACGAGCCTAATTAAGCTATGTTTTGCTATAGTGATGCTACAGTAACCATCGTCTAATCACGGCTTAATTACCGTCATTAGATTCGTCTCGCAAAGTAGCTCAGGTTTCTGTAAAAAGTTTTATAATTACACTTTATTTAATACCTTTAAATAGCAAGAATTTTGGACTAAACTTTAGTCCTAAACGAAACGAACACACCTGACGGCTAAATCTGGGACAAACTCATCATGTGGCCATCTTTCCTCGGACTCCTGGGAACTGAGCGAAAAGCCCATTCTCAACTTTTATCATAGTGATCAAATGGAGGTCAAGTTTTGAATCATATCTCTTAAGAAGATTTGATATTTGAATACTGTTGTACTCTCCTAAATTATGGGTTTTGTGTTAACAGAATGTACAAAACTATAAGCCATGTTTTTTCATCTATATTGCTGAGTTGGCTGTCGTTTGCTGAGAGAGAGAAGAGAGTTGGAGCTATAAGTTGTGCCTGTTGTGTGGACGAAAAACTGTGGGATAAAGAGGAGGGCTTCAAATTCAAGTAAACTATTGAAAGCGATCTACACTTGTGGAGCTAAAAACGTCAGACGTGGAAGATGATGCTGGCTCGAAGGATCAACATGGACACACACGTCTACGTCATTTTAGAATCCCGTCAGATGAACTATCCCGATCAATGGAGCCCCCACCTGAATGACGAGACGAGGAGATAGGCCCATAGGGCACCACAGGTACGTCCTTGTAGGCATGAAAAAAACATGGCGATCTGTTATATAAAAGCAGCATTTCTCACAAAGAGAATAAGTTCCTCAGCCATAGCTCTGGGTTGTGTTGTTCTACCAACATCATTGTCGTTGTAGCCGTGCCCACGATGAACATAGAGAGTGAGCTCCACATGATTGCAGGGGATGGAGAGACTAGCTACGCCAAGAATTCGAGGCTTCAAGTAATTACTCTCTATCTTGTTCTCAAGCATGCATGCACAACAACTTATGGTGCATATTTTTGTCCACTACCAACTATCCGGATTGGAGCAAGTTTGTATAGGAGGATCAAATACTCTAGATCAGTTTAAATTTGAACTAAATTGTGAAAAATACTTGGAGCAATCTCCCTTCTCGGAAAAAGAGTCAGTGAGTGAATAACTTTAGTTTATTTGCAAATAAATGCCCTTCTGAAATTTATCTTGTAGATTTGTTGCCATAATGTATTTCTTCATAATCATCATTTAATACAGTTAGCCTCCGACCAAGAGTGACATTGTTTCCGTTCTTCTATCCACCCCTGCTACAAATGATTCAAATTTCAAACATGTGTTTTTGAAAGGAGAACCCAAGTTGGTCGATCTAATAGTCTTCTTAAGAAAATTTGGGTCAATAAGTAAACACAAAAATAACATTTCATAGGAGATTTAACACGATTCAAACTGTGGTAAGAAAATCCTTCTTATGTTTGTGTTCGATGGCAACAGGAGAAAGCTATGGTTGAGATCAAGCCAGTTCTCAAGGTGGTCACGAGGGAAATATACACCGATCTCCTCTCTCGAAGAATGGTAATCGTCGACCTGGGCTGCTCTTCGGGACCTAACACTCTACACTTCATCTCGGAGGTGATCAGCACCATATCTCGCCACTGCAATGAATTGGGACAATCACAAGACAACTTGGAGCTTCAGTTCTTCCTGAACGACCTGCCTGGCAACGACTTCAACAATCTATTCGGGTTGTTCGAGCAATTCAAGAAATTGACAGCAACAAAACACATGGGCGAGACATTGCCTCCCTACTATATCTCCGGGTCGCCGGGCTCGTACTATACAAGGCTTTTCCCTCGCCAATCTGTTCACCTTTTCCACTCTTTGTTTTGCCTTCAATGGCGTTCTCAGGTATGCTTACAAGAGCAGTTCGTCAAGCTTGTGTATCATCAATTTCTCTGTTGGACACATCATGATCTGCCAAGATGCTTGTTGCCCTTTCTTTAATCCTCTGTCCATGGAATAATCCTATGGATTCTTGAACTACTTTTGTTTGTGATGTACATATACAGTCACCTAAGGGACTGGAAGGCACAAGAAAAACTCACACCGATGGAGGAGATATTTACATCACGTCTACTTCGTCGCCGTCGACAGTGAAACTATTCCAAAAGCAGTTCCAGAAGGATTTCTCTCTCTTCCTCAAGCTGCGTTATGAAGAACTAGTGTTTGGCGGCCAAATGGTTCTAACATTTATCGGGAGGAAGAAAGAGGATGTGCACAGTGGAGAACCCAATCAATTTTACGGATTGCTTGCACAGTCGCTGCAGTCACTTGTTGACGAGGTAAATACAAGTTGGAGTTGCTATCACTACATAAGTAGGAGTAATGTAGGTCCCAGTTAATTGAAATTTGACCATGACAGGGCCTCGTGGAGAAGGAGAAACTTGAGTCATTCTACATACCAATTTATTCGCCGTCGGTACACGAAGTGGAGGAGATAGTGAAGCAAAATGGATCGTTTTACGTGAATCACATCCAACTGTTCGAGTTAAATTGGGATCCTTATGACGACTCGGAAAGCGATGTTCTTCATGACAGTGTCCAAAGCGGTGCCAATGTTGCTAAGTGCTTAAGAGCAGTGATGGAATCGCTGGTTGCAAGCCATTTTGGAGACTCCATAATTGACACGTTGTTCACAGAGTATGCCCGTCGTGTTGCCAAACACCTTAAGAAGGAGAAAACAAAGCATGCAGTTATCGTCCTGAGCATGAAGAAAGTGTTGTAAACATCCATGTGTTCTGCCTCTCAGAAGTTTTAAAAGGTTCAACCTCAATAAAGGTCCCTTCACTAGTCCGTTCGATCGAGTGTAAAGAGTACTTTTGTTTAGTGTTAAGGTTGGGCTATTAACTTTGTTCAGAGTTTAAAAAATGCACATTTGAGTTTTTTTTATCACAGAAATACTACGTGTCTCAACAATGAGAATTTGATGTAATACCATGTAATTATTGCAATAATAAATATAGATTGGTCTGAAAATTGGTTTGGGTCATAGTCCAAGATGTCTGAAAAATTCTTCGTTGCAAAAATACCATCGTCTCTCAACAATAAGAGGCGGTCTTTTTATTACAAACTATATGGCATTTTGACGATTTTGAATCTACCAACATACAAGAGTGGTATATCATTAGTCAGACGATTCAAATATCTGTCTTTCCTTTCTGGGTGCTATAGTCATTGGCAACTTTGTCGAAGAAATACAGCATAAAGTCATACTCGTACACTAATGGCGGGAGCTATGTACTGTAGATTGAAAGTACTTTGTCGATGTATTTTCATTGTTCCGTGGACACAGCAAGCTTGCCTGGTGCCTGAGACTCGCATCGGACGGTCACCAGAGTGGCCGACAAACCAATCTGACGGCCCGCTGAAAAGAAAACGCCCGCTACTCTTGCAAAGCCCTTGGCCCGGGTGGTGCGCCGCCGCCTTCGCCGCGCCTCTGCCTCCTCGCCATGGCGCGGATGACGCTGCCGCCGTCGCCCTCGCCTCTCGTCGCCGTCAAGAGGGATCCCGACGCGGCGGAGCCCGGGGTTCACACGCCGGCGCCTCCGCCCCGCAAGAGGCGCCGCGTGAAAGGCCGGCAGCCGGTGACCCCAACCCAGCTTCCCCTGAGCCCCTTCCTAACGCCGCAGACCGTCCCGTCGAGCGCGTCCGTCTCGGGCCCGACGCCGTCGCCCGCGACCGCCACCGCCTCCGTCAAGACCGAGCCTGACGTCGACGCTGGGGCCGCTGCGGGGGCCGGCGGGAGACCGGGGCACGGGACCTCAATCCCTACGCGAGGCCCGCGGCGGCGGAGCCCCCCACCCTTTGGCTCAACCGTCGCCGCCTCGGAAGGACCCTCCACGAGCTCGCGCGCGCGCACCGGTGGCGCGACGCGGCCAGCGTCGTCTCCGCGCTCCTCCGCTGCTCCCGAAAGCCAGGCACTTTCGAGGAGACCCGCAGCTTGTTCGTGGTAAGCGGCTAGGCCTGTCGGAACCTATCTAGCGATCTTTTCTTGGTTTGGTGCGTGTTGGGTTTCTGATGTGCGCGAGGTGCTCGATGAAAGGTCGCCATGGAAATCTATAAGCGGCTTAGTGAGGACAGCGGTGTGAAGCCGAGCAGCAGGAGCCGCTTCTATCTCAGGACGCAGAAGCTGTTCGATGTGTGGATGCGGAAGCTAATTTGGTTCCCCACTTCCCCGAAAGTAAGTTCTGAATTGTGCTGTCAAGCACTCGAGCTCACAGGATTTGAAACGAAAATTGTTATTACCTAGTTAGTTGGTGCTACTATGTTTGAATTGGAAATTGCTATTAGAGATAAGAGTTGTGTATCCACCTGTAGGTATCATTTAGTGCCTTGATCAAAATTTTCCTTTTTGGAGGAAAATTTACTCAGTTATGTGATTCTGCATGACCTGAATCTGAACAGCAAGTGAATGCACAACTTTAACATAACTTTACATATTATATTGTGCCACTTTCGATGTTATCTGTGAATACTAATTTATTGCTCTAGGTTAAATACTACTACTCCCTAATCAAAGAATGTTTGACGTTAGGACGGAGATTGTGGCATCCTCCTTTTCCCGCTAGGATCGGAATTCCTTTGTCCTAAACATAGTATTAGATGAAAGCATGATGACATATTTTCTGATACTTGGTTGACATTATTAATTTATTTGGCAGAAACACTTGGTTAAACTCGAGCTGGCTCTATTTTATTTGTCACAAGGCAACATCGACAATGCATACAATGCAACCAGAACGTGCGTCACTTGTACCCTATTTTCTTCTTCTTTTGTTTATACCTCATGGTCTGATGTAGACCTGTATGTTTTCTCTTTCTTCCCACCTGACTATATAGTGCTTCTGTGGTCTGAAAACTTCATTATTTCTTTTGTTTTCTCAGCCTTGTCGCTAAGGATGGACTGCAGACAGAACCAATCCTAAATCTCATTCATGGTTTGATATCATATGATAAATGGTACTCTGGCTTGCCTAAAGACATGCAAGTTGAGGAGTTCGATGTTTATAATGAGTCATGCACTACTTCGATGGCATCAGATGGCTATGAACAATCTGACCTCCTGGATAGTTCAGAGGTTAGCATCGGTGTTCATGATGTTAGCTTGCCTGCTTGCTCTTCAGAAAGTTCAATCAACAATGAGGGCATAGACAGAAAAATGAATAGAAGACCTTCGTTTGTCTATCCTAAAGTGGAAAGTGATACACTGAATGAATCAATGATTGACAAAGATTTCCGAAGCATATTTCTCAATAACTCTGATGGACCTGCATGTGGTAAGCACCATACTCACTATACTTGTGCTTTGCGTGTTGTTCGAAAAATGAACAGAAAACATGGGGATGAAAATATCACATTTTGGGACTATAGAGCTATTGTAAATAACAGACTCAAATAATTAAATATTATCCAGCACCTACCAGAATTTTTCAGTCTGTTCATGGTTCTAGCCCAAATTTTGCTTTTGGCGCATACAATGTGCATGCACATCCACAATTTTTTTCAAGAATCCGTTACCACAAAAATTAATCTTTTTTATATATATACATCGTCTATATTCTAAACTATCATTTCTATTGTATGAGCAATCAGCAATGGAATAAGGGAGCAATAGATTGCAATATTCTTGTTAAAATTATGAAGTATCGGCGAATATGAAATGAATGGATAAGCAATAAAAGAACATGGCATATACTTTTTCTATAAGCTGAGGATTTCTTCACTTTGTATGTGCATGCATCTTGTTTCAGTTGCGATGGTGGGGATTGAGATCAATCTTATAGTTTCTGTGTCCCTTGTCTGATTATACCTCAGATCAGCTAGTCTCTTTGAACTGAATTACCAGTATATGCCTTTATGGGTTCCCTTTTTTTATAATCCTTTTTTATACCTCAGACCAGCTTCGCATGATTATGTCTGAGCATATTATATTCTCTTATCTGCCTTTGAAGGATTGGACAAGAGTCTGTTGCCTTTACGGCTGAAGCTTGCTACTGGAACATCAAGTGATTGTTTTGATTCGTATTGGAGGTACAAATCAGCACCTAATGCCTTCTATGAAGATGCAGAGAAGTGTCTCAGAGTGGCACTTCATTCAAATCCGCCAGTGATGGCAGCCTTATTGCCACTAATACAGGTATTCATCAAACGATATCATCGGACTCATATTATTCACCATGTAATTCTGCTGGATTCCCAAGCTTTGTTAGCAGGAACCCCGATGCCACCTCGACAGCTAACCCACTTGGGTTTATTTGCAGTAATCTAGTTTTTTGGTAAGGCGAGTAAGATTGTTCGATCAGGGGTGGAGTTATTTTCTTAAAAAAATAAACCTAACTCAGTTCAAATTCCAATGGTTTATCCTATTTTGTCGTATATTCTGCCCTTTCTGCAGTTCGTTCAAACTGAAACCAAATGACCCTATTACCTGAACTAGTCTAGGGCCACAGATTGAGTTTGTTTGATATGTCATTTGCATCTAGTTATCATATTGTTCCATGCCTCCTGCCACTTTTATCTGTATTACTTTTTCTGAAAACTGTTTGAGAGGTAGTTGCTCGTTTGTTTTTGTTTTAGTTTTAGTCGACATGAACTATAGAGATGCATGACCATGCATTTCATTTACTTGTATCCATATTTATTTCACCATTGAGTCAAGGCTTTTATATTTCTTCATTTGCTGCTGTTCAGCTTCTCCTGCTTGGTGATAAAATGAAAGTTGCACTTAACGAGCTTGAGATGATCTGCAGCATTTCAAGTACAGCGCTCCCTTTCAGGTAAAACAGTGTGTTGTTTTGAACCTCATCCCTTATCTGAGGTTACATGGTATCTTTCAATCATCAAGTATCCTTTTTTTTTTCTGCATATTGCAAGTAACCTTTTCTGAACGTAGTAGTTGAAATTATTCTTTTCTTGCTGCAGATTGAGAGGTAGGCTGCTAGAGTATTTCGACCAAAACCAAGTGCATACCATTTCTTCTTGCTATGAGGAATCTTTGAGAAGAGATCCTGCGTGTAGCTACTCAATTGAGAAGCTAATCACAATTCATAGAAAAGGTTTGGCTAGAATTAATTTTTTCCCAGATTGTTCTACTATTTAATTACAATACTGATTGAGTAGCTGACAGATTATTGATAAAATTGAGATAAATTCTTGGCTAATATGATTGGCTCTCTCATGATGTATGATTTTCAGACAAGTTCCACATTTTTTTTACTTAACTAAATTGAGGCTATCTTGCTATATGCTTAGAAAATATTCCAGTCTCAAGTAGCCCCTATTTTTTAATCTGATGTTGGTTATTTATTAGTAGTAGTTGACATGTCATCTTACTAGTTACGTCGTCATTCTGTCTTTGCTTCATAAGCATGGAGCCCTTTTTGAGGATGCTATCCTCTTGTGAATATTTTGCATATTACAAAATTACTTGAACAGTAAAATATGGTTATGGAAGTTTATAGCATCGCTTCTCAGTAAAATTAAGATATGTTTCTGATTGAAGCCAACTGCACTCCGTGTCCAGTTTGGTATTATAGACTAACTTTTGCATTCTCTTTTTCTTTGTTGGTTACCCAGGATACTATAATACCATTCAATTACTTGAGTCAATAGCTTTACATTTAGATACCTCCAATGGGAAACCTTGCATCTGGGAGGAACTTGTATCATGCTTCCTTCGGCTTTTTTCTGACCGGACTTCTGACTATGAGGATTGTATATCATGTACTGATGTCCGAGGAGATAAATCTTTAAGAGCTTTCAGTAAATCTGCTTCAGTCTTTTTTGAACCACTAACAAGAGAATCATGGAAGGTTCGATGCAAGTGGTGGATGCACCATCATTTCAGCCAAAAAGCATATATGTCTGGTACCCTAACAGGTAGCCTCTTATTTCTCAAATTTATGTTGCTGAGTTTAAAAAAAAATGACATAATTTTTTGCTTCCTGTAGCGAGATTTGGGTTAGACAGTAAATGTTATCAATATTAACATTGATAATGTCGTACTTTAATATGGCATATTGGAAAATATACTTTTTGTTTGCTTCAGGGCCCTTATTTTCATGGAATTGATGAGTTTCTGTATGCAGAATACCGGAGCTACAGTTTAGTATTGGATTACTCGTACACCAGTGTAAACTTTTTTTTTTTTGTCATGTGAAAATGCTTTTGGCTTAAAAAGATGTGGACTAAAGCTGTTAACTGTCTAAGTGTCTATGATAGATTGATACTTAACTCACTATAACCTGCACCTGAACTATGACCGGATCCTTTTCAACTAATAATCTAGGGATAATCGCGATTGTGCTGGATTTATGTGTCGCAAACTGCTGATAATAAAGTCTGTGCAGTGGTACAGTGCTTATTTTAAGAAGTAGGGTGACAGTGGTGCAAATTCATGGGTTCTTTCTAGCATTATGCTTAGTATTGGATGCTATCTTTAGACTTTGTGATGATATCTCAGCTAGAACAATTTGTGTTTTTCCAGGTGATTGTAAGCTCCTGGCTGCTAAGGCAGCTTGTGCTTCTCATATGTTTGGGCCGGAATTCCCATATGTCAAAGCAGTTGGGAGCTATCTTGCCAAGCAAAAAGCTCCTGATGAAATCAGTTTTGTAGCAAGAAATATGCAGAACTCTGTCAAGCTATTACATACTCTCGAGAAACTAACATCTTGATTCAGTCTCTCATTTTTATTTTTGCCATGTAATGTCATTGTTGTTGTTTGTGTAGTCTTGATAGGATTTGATAGGGTCCTCAGATTGAGATTCATTTTTTGTGCCATCAGTCGTCATGTCACCAGTAGTGTAGATCGACAATTTTGACGACGCCATGCCGTTGTGGATGTATCAGTTCAGAGAAACAAAAAAGGAAAATCTGAAACACAAAAACTAGAGATGATTCATTCCTGGCTTTATTTGCAAGTGCACACAAAGGTTCTGAGATTATCTTGAAGTCACAAGAAAGATAAGTACCATTGCTTACTAGAAAATTGAGACTTATTGTGCAGCTAACTTTTATATGAAAATTGATGTGTGCCTAATTATCTATAATATATGTAACTTGGAGATAACCAAAATAATGCATATGAAATAATTAGGACGTGGAGAATAGCGGCATCGTCCGATTCCGGAAGTCTAGTTGCTTCACTGCAGCTCATGTGTACCATAGTTAAAGATAGCTGTAAAAAGAAAGGTGGAATAGGCTTAGAAATTATAACTCCAAACTGGCGCTCGAGCTGTGGACCAAGACATTCCTCAATCTAGTGCAAAATTTTTACAGTGCCTACGCAAATTTTCTAGCAAGCTCACCGAAGAATGTACCAGCAGATCAAAGGGTTCTCAGTGGTTAGGATCCATGCCTCTCATTTACAAGCCCACGAATACGGCAGCCATAGTCGCACATGCACCCATTTTGCCCAAACTGGATGTACCCAGATACCAAAGGATTGTCTAGTTCGCGGCCTCCTCCAACCCAGCCATGTTATTGACTCCGCAGCCAGGGCACGTGTACCGCTGCTGCAACTCCTCTGCAAGTGAAGTGCGCTCCTTATCCAGTTCGGCTGATCGCGTGCTCCAGGTTAAGGAAAGGCATTGCAGAAGCATGGAGAAATGAGAAATAAAGCTACGTTGAAACAGCTCGAGCAAAAATACAAGGATATCCACCGAGCTTCTGCACCTGCTTCATGTCTCCCATAAAAGCCTCCATAAGAGCTCTCTTTGCCTGAGTATCGGCCAACTCCTGACGAATCTGCAAATAACGCAACAACGATACTCAGTTTTGTCAACCAGGCTCGACAGAGCACACTCAGAGAGAACGTTTTGTAACAAATGACAGAGAGAACAACTAAAGATGTAGACTGAAATTGATCAAGAACAGCGCAAAAGCATTGAGCTAGAATCGTCAAAAAAACACACTACATTTTTTTTACTTTTTCGAAGATGTTATGCAGAAGTTATTCTGTAATTTATGATGTGACGCACACATCTTCTAGCTGCATGTCAGCCCACCCCTTGATTGTATCCCCTCTCTAGTGTGTGTCATGCTAAAATGACTCTGCCAACCCAAGTACATCTTGACATTTCGCAAGGAATTATCTACAGATGCATGAACCAGCCAGAAACAAGCATTTTGCTTCCTGTTTCTCAAATGCAACTTGTGGTACTCATTTTCTTGATTCGTGAACTACGGAAACATTTTAATATGCATTTGGCAGCACTTGGACATTTGGCTAAAGAACACCTTTCTGGTGCATTCAATGTTCTCCGATGTTCCGAATCCGTGAAGTGAAGTAAAATACATGACATGCCAGCTCTCAGTCAAATATTTTGAGTAACTGTGTTTGATCTTTCAAATTTGGCGTATAAATCTAATGCAGTATGTTGTGTAAGAACAAAGACGCACCTTATCATGAACAAGCAGATCATTTTTGTACTCTCCTTCCAAGAGTTGCACCTCAGCCTCAAATGTGCTCACCTTGTCAGTCAAATCAATCAAAATACTGTCTGAATCCACAGTTTTACGCTTGTCTGAGATATGTTGACCTGCCAAGGTGAACATCAAGATAGTCTAAAAGTGAATAAAAGTTGCAAGATTCTCAAAATAATGAAATGGAGCAGTATAATTCAAAAGCTAACTTCAATTCATTGGACAATGCAAGAGCATAAAAGGTCTGTAAACTATTTCTGAAGGACATACTTCAGAAACCAGTTGTCCAACATACTTCGTGACAATTTTGACTTCAGAAGCACTACTAATACAAAGTTCGACAGAACAATTCAGATCCATAGGACAAGCACCAAATTGGTGCCTTTTAAAACTCCCCTGTTTTATTAAATAGTCACATGCTTTGTTTACACCAATAGACAAGCAGTTCTCAGCCATCGCCTTGAACAATTGGAACAATAACGTGCACGACTACTCTGAATCATAAGTAGACACTCAGCTTGAAAGATTAGAATAATCAAAGATATAAAGAATTTGTGTATACAAAATATTCAATCAGAGTCAAGTGTTCATTTCTTAAAATTCCAATCATCCATGTAAATATATAAAAGGAGGATACAATTCGGATAAAAAATAAATGACAAGAACATTGCATATTTATAGGAACCCCATACATAGTACAAGAACAGGAAGTGTTTCGTTACATTATTATTATTTTCCTAACTTACCTTCAGCAGACTGCAGCCCAGAGCAGCTGTCTTCTGCTAATTCTTGAGAAACCATCTGCTGAAATTCCCTGCAGAAGGGGTATATTGATTCTTTTACATAACGAATAGAACAGTTGAACTATGGAGAGTCGTAATAGTAGAAAAAAAAAAGTTCCAGCTACCAAGCAAATGTCAATTCGACGAAAACAATAAAAGTCAAAGAAATAGGAATATTATTAGAGACCCAAAAACTAAAACAACAGAAGTGCTCTGGTGGAGCTTTTTCTAAAACTGGCACTAATCCCAAAGCAGTTTGGCTAATTAAACAAATATAACTTGGGAGGCACAAGAATTCAAGAAGAGATAGCGATCTCATTTAAGAACTTCTGACAAAAGTTCATATCAAAACATCTCTACTGCACCATACACACTGTATCGAAGACTTTCAGGTATTTTGAGGAAACCCAAAACATGCATCCTATCACTGTGGAAAAGAGGTAAAAGCCACCATGGCTACACTACACAAGGTCAAAAGAGATGCAGCATCATTTACAGTATGTTTCATGTGCAGCAAACAGCATAATAGTCATCACATGAAAAACACAAAATTCAATACCTTATCTTAGTGTTCATCTCATGCATCTGCCTGATGAACTCGTCTCTGAAACAGTCAAGGCAAGTACATGCATGATTAGTGGACATCAGCAACACCATCCAACAGAAATACCACATTTCGGGCATGTAGCAGAGCAACGAGGCACAGTGAAAAGCTAATTCTACTGACCTCTCGCTGTCTCCATTGCTCTTTTGGAGCAATTACACAAAAGCACCAACATCAAATCCCCACCAATTCAAATTCGAAGAATGCACACCAGTACAACCATAAAAGCATGTCATGTTGAAGCTTAAACGACAAACGAGAAACCTAAACCGCTAACATTTCGGGAATTCTAACCTTCAGCGCGTCCAAATCGGAGCCAACCTTCGAAATCTCCTCCTGGAGGCGCGCCATCGTCGCCTGAACGCACCCAAGGAACTCAAATCAAATTGCACAAAATCGAGCACAGAAGGTGATTCAAATCGTCGATTCGGGGCCAGGATGAGGGGGAACCTCGAGCGCCTGGATGGACGCAGCGGCGATCGCGGCCTGCACCTGGCTCCCGCGGAGCTCCTGCTCCGCCTCCTCGCGCGCGCGCTTCGCGGCGTCGAGCTCCTCCAGGGCCGCGTCGGCAGCGGCCCGCGAATCGGCGAGGCGCCGCCTCAGGTCCGAAACCCTGCGCTCTGCACTCGGTGCGGAAAATGCGTCGGATCAGCGCGGCCACCAAAGTCCAAAACCCTAGGGGCTTTGCGCGGTGCGGAGGGGGGGTGCGGTGAGGGAGGCTTTACCGTCGTGCGACTTCTCAGAGGCGAAGTCGCGGATGATGGAGAGGAGCTGCTTCTGGCTCTCGCCGCCCGCCGCCGACGCAGCCATGGGCTCCAGAGGGGAGCGTGCGGGAGGCTCCGTCCGAAGTTTCTAGAAGGTTCGGTTGTGCCGTTCCCGCCTTCAGGTGAGCGATATATGGTGCAAGAGGCGGGAACAGAGTGGGCTCAGTGCGTTTCTGGAGCGGAGGCCCAAGAAATCAGTATCGTGGCCTGCCTCATGTCTCATGAGCTGGGTGGCCTTTTAGTGGGCCTTAGGGCCTGTTTGTTTGGGCTGGAGCTTTTGAGCTTTTAGAAAAGTTGGCTGTTTGAGTAGCTGAAAAATTGTCTGTTAGATTTATAATGTTGGCTTTTGTAATATATATTAAGCTTTTCAGCATGCCAAAAGTCAGAAAAGCACCTCTCAGCAAACTTTTCAGCTTTTAGTTCATTTCATCAGAAGTCAGCTTTTCAGCACTCCAAAAGCTAGATCAGAAGTTTGCTGTTTGTTTCAGCTTTTCAGCTGGCCAGCTTTTTAGCTGGAAAAGCCAGCTGAAAAGCTGAAACAAACAGGGCCTTAGACCTGTGACTGTCTTGGACGCAAATTTTTCGCCGGAAAAGAAAAAGAAAACACTCGCTAGCTGTCTCTAAACAAATAGATTTTGATTCCAAAAATATGTTTCCACATGCGTCCAAGAAGAAAGGACGATGGCGTTTACCTATATAACGCTTCCAATAATCGTCGTATATAGGACAACAATTTGCACCGGGCATATCACGAGTCAAAATAGGACACAATAATAAGAACCAACATTGGAAGCGTGCACCTCGAGCTTATGATTAGAAAGGTATTGCTTACCTATCACCTGCTGATCACCCCATTAGTTGCCGACATGCACCGGAAGCACTCGGGCAAATGGACATGGATCCTACAGCATTAGAAAGTACGCACAAGAACTACAGGCCATCATCGGCCCTTTCTCGATCATAAAGAAGATTGTTTAAAACGTTTACACGCCAAACACCAAAAGATGTTCGGAGCTTTTCAATGCCGGATTCCGTTCCTGATGGAAATGCCTGGCGGACCAAGAGTTGACCAGGGACCCAAAATAAGAGGCCGTGAGTTTGGGCGAAGCAGCTCGCCTGCTGTGGTTGTTTTGGAAATACCGACCACTACAAGAATATTACTTTTCCCCTGCAGTTTTTGTTTAATTCCCTACAGCTTTCATCCTCATAGCGTATTTCTTATGAGTGGCTGACAATTTTCTTAGTTAAAATAGTGTCTTTTCTCACAGTTTTAACAATTTGCCTACAAGAACATCCCTCACAAACCTATTAGCCACAGTTATTTTTATGCTTAACCAAATGAGCTAGACACTGTCAGCCACTTGCTAAAAACTGTTGGAAAATGTTCCAAATCTTGTAGTGGACGGACCAGACGCGCATCAACCTGCCTTATTACACAATCTCAAAAATGAACAATAAGCACAACTCGACACCCGAACTAAGCCAAGCTTGCGAGCATACTCAATCAGAAGGCAGAATTTTTAGACTAAGTGTGCAAAGCAACCCTTCTGCGCGAGTTGTTAGTAGCGTTCACCAATCTAGCTGGCATCGCAGAGATTGCGACTAGTGCACATTTAATAGGCTAGTGACAACTTGTGAAGTACCATTTTATTACAAAGGATCGGAGAAGTTTGAAAATGGCCCACAATGTAAAGGATTGAATGGGTATGAGTGGGCTCCACACGAATATATTCTCTCTTCTCCCGTCTAGCCAAACCTTATCCCCACCTGCCCTTCCCGGCTCGCATGCCGGTCAAACTGTCAAAGCTCAGCTCGACCCTCTCCATCTCCACCGCCGGTCACCTTGTTGACGCTGCGGGTCACCTCTTGCGGTGGCAGAGCCATTGAGCAGGATATGCATGGAAGGCGACATGCCCGCGGCGGTACAGACGCAGACATGTGGTGCCGGTGCAGCAACAGTTTATGCTGGCGTTGCGCGGGGGGGAGGGGGGGGGGGTGGCACCGCACTGCATGTCGAGTTGCATGGCGGTGACACGGGCGAGGTGGCGTGGATGAGGCAGCCGGAGCGCGCATGTGAGGCACGTTGGCGGCGGCCATGGCGTCGGCGTGCGTCTACTATGACATGATGGCTCTGCTTGGCGCAGGTGCCTACTTCCTGACGTCCATCTCCACTCAGTCGATGGCGGCGAGCCATGCACTGCAGGCAACGCGCCAACGGCGGGCGCAGACGCAGAAGAAGGGTGGGGACTGGGGGGAATAGAAGGCCGGAGGCAAGGGAAGAGAAGGATGGCGACGAGATCTGCGCCACCCTTGAGGCCCTCCAACGACCATGCCACCAGCAACGAGCCAGTCCACCACTATCGCATCTCCCTCTCCTGAATCGCTGGTGGGGCGGCTGCTGAACTCCTCGTCGTGCCTCCTCACCCTCGCCACCTGCAGTGATGGCAAAGGACGGTCTCTCCGGCTTCGGGTTGCCATCGCCGTGAGGGGATCTGGGTCGTGGTGAGCAGCTCAAGGACGCGAAGTCGACCAGTTCTAGGTCGCGTGGCTGCCGCAGCCGGAGGGAATGATGACATGGGAGATTGAGGAGGGAAAAGAAGAGAGAGGAAACGCAGAGCGCCGTCGTATGCCAGCGGGGGGCGGGTGGAGCAGCTGTAGTGCTCTCGCATCGACGGCAAATCGACACTGCGGGATGTTGGTGGGCATGGAAAGGGGAGGGACACGTTTCTTTTTGTTCCTCCGCTACTTTTTTTGAAAACTCCCCCGATCCCTTACATTTTGGGGCAGATCTTGTTTATTATCTGCAAGTAAAGAGTGTAAAACTCGTATCTTTAGTGCCCTCTTGGCACCTTTCTATCTATATAAATCTTTGAAACGTAAAGTTTTTGCTTGTTCGCAAATCAAAGCAATCACTAACGGAATTGTGAAGATGGGTTGCAAGGGGCCAATGCCCCCCCCACCCCCCCCCCCCCCCCCCCCCCCCACATTGCTTTCGGTTTCACTATTAAAAGCAACAAAACATACAACGTAACAATAAAAATTCATACACAAAAAGAGTAAAATACAAACTAGTTGCCGAACTATGTTGATGATTTAAGCTCAAATCAGCTTAATCTAAAAAAATACTAATATCGTAAAGACTATACAATGAATTCTTTTTAAAAAATTATTAGAACCCCCATGCTCCAAGTTAGCTTGGCCCGCCCCTAGGTTCACGTGGATGTGCATGATGTGCCGAGCTTACTAGCCATCCTCATCAGTCGCTTGCTCGGATCCTGAAGCAAACAGAGGCTGCCGCTGACGATTGTTGCTCTGCCTCCGAAACCCATGAGCCGTGCAGGCAACGGGGGTGGCGGTAGACCCACCCAAACATAAACCGCCGATGAGAAGTGAGCCGAGCACGCAACCTGATGCTACAGTTAGTTATGTGCCTGTGCGAATGTGCGTGCATCGTCAGCCATGGGACGGCAGCGTCCGCAACCCCTGAGCTGGACTGGATGGACGCGCTCCTTGCCGTGTCGACGCATTGGCAAACCGGTTGCGGAAGCAACGGCGGGTGCGTCCCAACGACGCGTCGCGCGCGCGGGTGCGTTACGCCGACGACGCCAAGGCCTTCCACTCGAGGCCGAGAGCGCGCACACGCGGCGCGAGACCTCAACCCGCTTCTCCAAGAATGTGCGCGCTGGCGAGTGGTGCGAGACGGTGCTCCGTCCTTGTCTCGCTCGTGGAACGGGATCCTCGTGTCAGATGCTGGGAATGTCAGAGAGAACCTCCGGGCCGGGGAATCTCGTCGCCGCACCGACGACGGACGCGTCCCGGTTCGGCGAGCCGAGGAGGTCAAACGGCGCTTTCAAGGAGGCAGGCAGTGCGGACGTCAGTCCATTTTTTTTATTTTCTCGATCGCGTTGAGGGCACGAGGAGGTGAAGGAGATCGAGCTCGACACAGCAACGCGTGACTTGATGATGGGACTAATATATATCTGATGAGATTCGCACGGCATTGTCAAGAATGATCACCCCTTCAACGTTCTTCAATGTGTATGTGCACTTGTGATGTATAGTAGTGACATGATAGCGAGCGAAGGTTCCGTGATCGGCGACTGGCTTCGCCGCGCGGCGTCACCGCGATCTGGTAGGTTGGACTATCTTTTTCTTTGAGCCGTACGTATGTGTTCGTTAGAATAAAGCATGCACCTAACCATCTTTAGTATAGTCAGCCCTGCAGGACGTACTGTAGTGCATAGTAAGCAGTAGCTGATGACATAGGCTGGCTTTGACACCGTACCAATTGCGCATGAAGCAACCTTGAGAGAGAGAGAGAGAGAGAGATGGTGCATCCATGTACTAGTAGGAGTACGTATTAGGCCTGGTCCGAATTAAAGTTTCGTGCAACACCAATGCATGGCCGAAAGCAAGTGACATTGATCATCAAGAAAAATCAGTACAGTGCATACTCATGACCAATTCTGGCTATGTACAACGAATTTATTTAGTTTTTTAGAAAAGGATGTACAACGAATGCTGGAGGTGTCTTTTGCGAAATCCCAGCCAGCCTCCACAATGAACGAAAAGCAAAACAAAATGCTAGAGACCTCAATTTCACATGACTACGCATGGCGTGCAGGTGCAAGGAAGCCAAGACATCCCCCTTGTCTTCCTTGACCTCCTCACACGTGTCCGCTTTCGCAGACCTTCAAAAGATGGTGCCAGGTGGTGGTCACATGTACCACTACTACTAGCTGTTTACAAACACCGACGTTTAACGGTTGGCCGATCGAAGCCCGTAGGATGGCTAATCAACCCCGTACAACTGCTAAGGAGGCGAGGACACAACCTGACGTTAATGTGTGTTGTTGCCTCCGCGTCCCCAGCGAGCGAGAGACCGCAGGCAGCGTCCGCACCGGGCGCCAACCCAACCCTGAGCTGGACGCGGTCCCTGTCCCTCTCGACGCCGAGCGCACCAACCGGGGAGCTTGGAAAGGTGCGGCCCGTGTGCCGTGTTACGTGTGCTAGTCGATGCCCGGCCGGCCGCGGTGCGTGCCCCGGACATCGACGAGCCGGTTGCGGTGGTGGCGTCCCTCGTCGCGCGCTTGCAATGCCGGCCGGCGCGGGTTCGCGTTACGTCGAGTACGGGGCACGTCGAGCCCAGGCCGACGTTCTGCGTCGGCCACCCGGCTGCGGCTTCGGTAGATGCGCGCGCGTGCAGGTGGTGCCATGAGACGGTGCTCTGTCCTTGTCTTGCTTGGCCGGCTCGAGGAAGGGATCCTCGTGTCACTCGCGCTGGGAATGTCAAACTTGCCCGCGAATATTTCCCCGCACCGACGCCCCGCTCCTCTCTTTCTCGGCTCGATCGGGGAACCGTCGAGGAGGTCAAACAGCGCTTTCAAGGCGGTCAGTGTGTGTGTGGACGACTGGACGTCACTCTAATTTTTCTTTGCTCTGATGACACGGAGATGCTGCAGCTGAGCAGGGCGTGATTTTGATCGATGAAATCAATATCTGAATTTGCTCGCCTTGTCATCGATCGTCCCTGCAACATACTCCGTAGAGTTCAAATATATAATCCAGCTCCAAGAAATGTTTTGGCGAAGGTTCGGTGCTCCAAGAAATGTTTTGGTGATCAACTTTGAGCCGTGTTGTCGGCGACATCTCTGCTGTCTGATATGTTCAGACTCCAAATGAATGATAATCATCCGAAAACGAAAGCATAAATAAATAAATAACATAGACAAGAGATTGTACTACTGCTATCTTCACATACTACTAAAACCAACACGAGCCTTCATACATGGGGCCTTGATTTGGAAGGATTAAGCTCTACACTAAGCAAACGAGTCATCATGCTACTTTTTTAATACTACTTTGATACTGCGTGCTAGTACAATATTTTGTGCCAATAAAGCATGCACCTAGCAACTTTTCAGTTAACTTGATCAGCAAGAGCACCAGTAAATTTCATCACCATCATCTCTGAACAGGCTATCCAGCAGAGCAGTACACAGCTATGGAGAAGTTGGTACGCATTTCTGACCAGCAAGGAGTAGAACTTAACTTGCACGTACATCCTAGCGCTTTGTTACCTTTTGCCGTGGATGGTTCACTAAATCGCTCTTAAGCTTCACAGGATAAAACTAGTGAAATTTCACGTGTGGCATTCCTCCCACCTCCACATATGAACGACTCACAAAAAAGAGGACATGATTAATTGCGGTGCAAATTCAGAGGACACGTTCTACAGGATCGTGATTAAACGCTAACTAACGATCATATGTCACCGAAAGTTGAGTACTTACATTTCAAAGAAAAATTAAACAGTTGAGTACTTGTGACCACCGGTCCACCATCAGCGATATAGTGAAATTCATTGCAACATGGGCAAACCAATTATTTTCTTTAGGTGAAGGCGAACCAATTATTTAGGAGCCGCCATCCAAGATTACTTATTATCCAGTGGGCTCCCTTCATGTACAGGTGTCATCTTCACAAGCGGCCCTGCTCTAAAAATGTAATAGCTGATTACATAGGCTTTGACATGATTTGCGCGTGGAAGCGACGTCCACATAGAAGAACATGTATATGGGTCATGGTCGAAATTGAACTCTGGTGCAATAGTAGTGCATGCATGGACGAGCAAGTGACAAGATCTATCAAGAAGAGCGAGTAGGAGTACGTGCATTATAGGATGGATGGGCACATATGATACATGAAGCACACATTATTGCGCTGCTGCCATGTGGCTGATACATCGCAAATCTAAGCTAAAGAACAGAGTCTCTGAGTCGTCGGTATCAGAAAGCCTCAGCCTCCGACAGGCAGCAAAACAGCATTATAATAGCAGCACGCCACATGCCGGGTATGAGTAGCACGGAGCTGGTGTTCTTCACTGTGTCTGACCCTATAGTGCCCCACGGTAACCACGGATCAATGGCAACTTGTAAAAGACAGTCTCTGATTAGCCGCTGCCGCTGCATTGGGTACTCTCAGCTGAGGCAGAGGCCGGAGGATTCTCTCCTTTGGCTCACGACAGTCCCGAGAAGAGCCGTTACTTCTTTAAAACTTGTGGCTTTGCGAAGACTTTCATGGCCTAGGTTCACGCACCGCTCAGAGATGCTGCATCACTACGAGGAGTAGAAAAGGTCATCACTACGAGGAGTAGAAAAGGTCCCTTGTTGTCCGTGTAATTCCAGAGCGAGGTGACAACAGCACTTCGGATAAAGCGAGGTGGCAACAGCATTTCAGAGTATACTTCTAGTAAACTTTTACTGCCAGTGTACAAAATTTTGTGTACACCTTCTATTGATGAGATTTGGCTAGAAATAATCTCCCTACCAGTGCTTCTCCGAAAAAGATCGTCAATGTCGTTCTCTCTTGAGGTTACTGTTCAACAAACATGGGCCAGGAATTCATTGCCGTTTCCTGGTTACTACACTGATTGAAGGAGATGTCTCATTGGAGGCCGACAGGTAAGAAGAGGGCTCAGGTAGAGCGGCGTCCCTAGATTCACTCCATGCTGTATTGGAAAGCCGGCGGACCCCAAATGGCATTCAATTTGTACTGATATCCCGCCACCTGTCCCATGCCCCCTCATCATCCTGCAGCATACACACAGATGCCTCTCTGACGTCCCACCACTCGCTATAACTGTACAGTACGTGCTTTTCTCTGAAATTTTCAACGACAGATTTCAAAATTGTATCAGGCGAACGAAGATGTATAGGATGACAAGTTTTACACCGGAGGAGAAGAGAAGCTCGAGTGGTATGGACCAGGGACTGACGCGATGTTTCTGTACGTACACTCGCGCGCGTCGCAAGCGGCCAAGCGGAAGAGGAATGGTTCCACGAGGTGGTCACGTCGCGAGCATGGAGAGAGGCAGTGGCACATGCAGGCACCTGCCTGCGGGAGAAGGGACATGCCACGCTGCGGTTAGATGCAGGGAATGCGTGCACGTGTAGGGTAGGGAATGGGCGTGCCTATCTATATCCACAGTATTTTTTCTTTTCTTTTCATTAGAGTTGTACTAGTACTAGTATTGTTGAATCTCGTATGGTCCGTGTACCAGCCAGTCCATTCAGTTGAGAAATATTTCATAGGTCCCTAGTAGTACTATATTCCTCAGCGAGTAGCACTATTTTCTTTACGCAAAGAAAGATTAAAAGGCAGCTCTGAATGGAATGGAGTGGAAGGAGCCAGGAGCATACACCCAAGTTCATGGGATACCCGTCACATGGTGTCCAGAGCCGCACTGCCGGCATGTTCGCAACCGAATTAACGACCGGGTCCTCAAGCACACATGGATATGTTCCGATTCCACGAACAAACGCGATAGACACGGCGGCGCAAGAACAGCGGTCAATGGCACCACAGCCTCGCTGGGCCGCTCTACAGGTACAGTACGTACTCCTACACGACAGGGAGGTGATAATTAGAAGGACACCATAATTGTGCATGTGAAATAATAGAGCAATCTGCTGCTATATCATGCGAATACATACTCCCCGACGACACGTACGTATTGTCGCCTCTCCGCCGCAATCATTCCCTCTGCATGTGGTGCGTGTCGCCGGATACGAATATGAGCTAAGTTGCTGCCTGCCTCTATATCTCTCCAGCCCCACGTACTGGCAGGTGTAGCATTTGTTCTCTTCTGTTATTAGAGGTGTCGTGTTAGGTATAGAGGCTATACCTTGAGGTTATAGAGTTAACAAAGGCAAGCAACTGTCAATTTGCACAACTTGCCGTAACAGTTGTACTGTCAATTTACAACGTCATGCTTCTGTAACACACTCAACTCGGCTGCTAGCTTCGTCACCGAATCTTGATGCAGATGGGGTTAGATGAGATCATGAAATGTGCAAAGTTCTTGTTCGGTCAACTGCACGGTCGACGATTGGATTGGATGACATGCCGTCCGTCGGTCGTTCAGCTGGCAATGGCACTGGACACTGGTGTTCCCAAAGTCTCCGGAGTTCTACATCTCGAGCCATCTAACCAACTTCAACAACTTATCTTCATAAAAAAACTTCAACAATTCCCCGAGGACTTCAACAAATTTTGCTCATTTCTCGCGATGTTGGATCCCCCTCTGCCCGTCATATCAGTGTTGGAGAAAAGGCAAGCGCGCTTAACACCGATAGAGCGCAGCAGCCTTTTCGCCACATGATTTTGTTTGTGAACAGACCCTACTCGTTCCTTTTACTTTTGATTTGTTCTTCCCATTTTGCTCTAGCTTGTCCCTGTTCTTCGCGGCACCGGCCATATGTACTTAGCGTACGATATTTTCCG
Source organism: Eragrostis curvula (assembly GCA_007726485.1). Lineage (NCBI taxonomy): Eukaryota > Viridiplantae > Streptophyta > Magnoliopsida > Poales > Poaceae > Eragrostis > Eragrostis curvula. The sequence continues at coordinate 44,545,115 of CM017441.1, read as the reverse complement.
CAGCAGCGCTTTGCCGCCTAAAGTGTCGAGTCTTTTAACAAAAGTTGCCATGTTAAATGATGTAGTACCGGTCAGCTGGAATTTTGTAGTCCTATATGCTACAGTACTACTAGTAGATGCTAAAGTTGATGATTAGTGCATAAAGCATTGCATGGCCGATGCTCACGGAACAACTGAAACTACGCACTACAAAAATGTACAGCTAGTTGCGCCGCTTGTTTCTTATTTTCCATTATCATCCAAATGATAAATACAAAACAAAAGTCCTGAAACAAAAGCACGAATGTTACGTAGAGCAGTGAGACCACAGACTAATCTGACATCGTCATACAGTAAGCACTGCTAAGACGGAGAGTGCCAGGAGAAAGGAGCACAGCAAGTGACAACCATGGCTACTGGCAGGCCTGGAAGTAGCCAGGGTGGCGCACAGACGACACGGGTCGGGGTCCTCTGTTGTACTCCCTCCGTCCCAAAAAGCTTGAGGCTTTTACTTTCAGATAAAAAATTTGATTATTCGTCTTATTCAAAAAAATTTTGTAAATATTATTTATTTTTTATAACTTGTTTTATCATTAGCAATACTTTAATCATGACATATTTGTTTTAAAATTTGCATAAAAATTTTGAATAAGACGGACGATCAAACATGATGGTAAAAAGTAAAAACGTCATTCTTTTTGGGACAGAGGGAGTAGTAGTCAAAATTCAGAGAGCTGTAACTTTCGCTACAGTGATCTGTGAGAGGGTGAACAGAACTCTGAATTAAACACTGTAGCAAATAGTATACAAACAGTAGTATGAGTTACTGTGCCGGTGTTCTTTTCTTTCCAACGTAACTAATAGTTTCTCTCGGCTATCCGTCTTTGATCGGACCATGCAAACTTGATGTTAATTCTAATCACTGTAGCTCCTCTGCATTGAGACCTTGAATGCAGAGGATCTCAAGCCAGACGACACCATCGTTTTCGGCCGCCTGGAAACCAACCATTCCTCCGTCTCCAGGGACCTTGGATCTCCAATCGGCCTGAAAAGTCCACGCGCCGCCGGTTTTCCCGAACAAAACGAGCCGACACGGTGCCTCCTCGTCTTTTGCACGCCGCACGCCGAAAAGCCGTGCAGGAGGGTGCCGCAGCAGCCAGCCACATGCGCGTTGAGTGCATCCGCAGGGTACAACAGTCCTCCTCCCCTGAGGCCCTGACACGCTCACACGCACACGCAGTCGGCAGGGCAGAGGGCATGGACGCATCATGTCCAGCTGCCATGCACCCTGGCGCTGGAGCTAGAGTGTTTGTCCTTTTTCACTCACTGATCCCCGAAAGGTTCCGTTCCAAATAGTACCTGGTCTCTAGTGGCAGTAACAAGAGAAATATGTACACTACCAGATTATTGTAAGACTGACTCCAACAAGAAGACCTAAATTTTAGATGCAAATCAACCGTTGCCTACCGTGTACAGTAATTTGCAAATCCTTTCCATCTCCCCATCTCCAACAGAACCTGCATCAAAGCGTGCCATTCCAGAGACCCGCACCTGCGCAGCCTCGTTCCGCCTCATCACGGCCCCGCGCCGCCCCGCTCCAGTGCTGCCTAGCCTCAGCCGCGCGCTGCCATGGCGAATTGGGCGCCGAAAGATTGATCCCCCCTCTGCTCGCCACGCCGAGCACGCGAATTGAAGCTGCCATGGCGAATTGAGCGGCGCTCGATTCTGCTCGCCCGCAGCACGCCCGCTCTGTCAACCGAGCTCGTCGTGCTCCACGCGCCGAGCACGCGAATTGAAGCTGCCATGGCGAATTGAGCGGCGGCCATGGCGAATTGAGCGGCGCTCGATTCTGCTCGACCGCAGCACGCCCGCTCTGTCAACCGAGCTCGTCGTGCTCCACGCGCCGCGCACCATGCTCCAACGGCCGCACGCGCCCCAACCGCCTCCCCGCGACGCACGCCGCCGCTCGCCACGCACTTAAGCAGGTGCTCAACCAGGTGCGCCCCTCGTCGCGCATCTCCGCGCAGCGTGCCGCCGCGCTCGCGCACCGCGCCGACCTCCGCGAGTAGCCCGTCGCTCCGCGCCGACGAGCTGCCGCAGCACCTCGCCAGTTCTCAGACCTCGACCCCTCCTACTGGTCCGCGCCCGCGTCCAGCGCCGGCAGCCAGGCCGCCGAGTCCGGGGACTCATGCCGCCGCCTCCTCCCCGCGCCGAGCGGCCTCCTCCCGCCTCCCAGCAAGAGCGGCCTCGAGTGGCCGTCATCCGGGCCTGTCCGACGCGGATTCGCGTGAGTCCTCGCCCCGCCCGCACGTCCCCTGCCCCTCGCCTCGCCCGCGCGTCCCCTCCCCCTCGCCTCGCCCGCGTGCCCCCTGCTCCTCGCGGCGACATGGCTCGCCGAGCCACTCGGGCGCGAGGATGCGCGCAAGCCCGCGAGGGGCAGGACGGCGCCGGAGGGGGCCTGCGTGCCCATGGCGCACCCATGAAGGACGGCGGCGCGGGTGTGGTGGGAGCTCGCCCCCGGCTCCTCCACGGGAGAGGCGGCGCAGGCACGGCGTGGTGGGAGCGTCGGATGACGCGGGGTCGGCGGGGGCCGTGGAGCTGGTGGAGGCTGACGCGGCGTCGGCGGCAGTGGAGGTGGTGGATGCCGGGGAGGGTGGAGGCCGCGCCGGGTCGGCGTTGTGCACGGATGGAGAATGCGCTTCGAGGAGAGAGACGATGTATTTTTAGATCGTCTCTCTCCTCGGTTGGCAAACTGCCTCTTCCTTTGCATCATCTGTTGAAGATCACTTTGATGATGCACAGTGTCAAAACAGATGCAAAAGTAGGTTTGCATCCTCTTGTTGGAGTCAGTCTAACTCATCCAGGCTTAGTGAATGAATGTATTATCGCTTTAGGGTCTGCATGCAAATGCCCTGGACGGCATAAAAATGTAACCCACACGGCTGCGCCAAGCATGAAACCCGTACCGCAAATGCCAATCTACGGTACATGCAAGCATCACGAGCCGGATAGTACTGTCCCTATGCGTACCCCAGATAAAGCAGAAGGAAACGTATCAAGATCTGCACGCGTCAACGCGCACAGCACCGTGCTGGTACGAATCGAATCTCCCTTTCAGCGTAACCAAAGCTGGCGCAGCCCAGGACACGACGCGCACGGCATGCCATGGACGGTCGTCCGGCCGGCGCGATTTTGCCCACCACAGCATGCGCGGCCGTGTTCACCGTCGCGGAGCGCATTTTGTCTTGTCCGCATGCGTGTGGCGGTGTGGCCGCACCTGGCCAAGGTGAACGCGAGCTTTGGCGACTTGGGGGCAAACGATCTGTCGCGGACGCGCGGGAGGATCGATCCCCTGGCCGGGCTCATTGGTTTGACGTCGTCGACATGCCGTGCGCCGCCGCGTCGGCACCAGAGCAGTGGGGCACGTCTCGAGCTCGCGGATACTAGAGAATAGAGCGCTGCGCAATGGGGTGAAGAAAAGATGGGCTCTCTGATACCTTTTTTTTTTTCTCCCGTGTCTGCGTACACGCGCCGAGGCGCAGGTGGCCGCCGGAGACCTCGCCACGGCCAGCCGAGCCGAGCGGCCGCGCGCGGGATGGGGAGCACATGCTCTCGTGCCTTGACGGCGGCCGGCTGGGGGAGATAGGTTCATGCATGTAGCAAAGCTTTGTGCACCTAAAAGCTTTCTCGACCGGACCCTACTACTGCTCCATCTTTCAACAAATGTGCACGGGCCTCCCACTCATGCCTAGCGTTTGCGCATGTGGGGCAACCCGCTATGATGAACCACGATAGCAGTACTACAGTACGTCTCCGTACGTACGACCAATGCCCTGAAAGTCCACTGCCGCCGTGTCCAGATCTGCACGCGTCGGCATTCAGGCACGGGCTCCTGGCTGGCTTCATCTTTCTTTCAAGTCCGGCCGGCTCCCGTCGCCGCGCACGCCACGGTAGGACGGCGAATCTCCCCTTTTCAGTGAAGATGGCTCGCACACACGGCACAAACGAGGAGGACACGAGCGCGCACGGTCGGCGCCGCGGCACCTGACGCGACGCGACGCTGCCGTCCGGCTGATCTGGCCAGCGCGACCGACCCGCGCATCATAGCCGTGGAGCGTACTACGCGTACGTATCTTGTCCCGTCCGGTCCGGCGCAAGCGCGTGACCGCCGGGAGGGAGACCGATGCGCGTCGCGGCTTTCGCCAAACCGACCGCGGATGCGCGAACTCGAAAGCCCGTGGTTTCACGCGCGGCGCGGACACGAGGGGCTTTTGGGCACGTCGGCTCGGCGGCCTGGGGCACTGGCACCAGGGGAGCCAACGGCTGGGATGTTTGGGTGGTGCTAGTACTAGAAAATTGGCGGCGTTCTTGTACGTTCCCCGGCCGTTTGAGCGACGCGGCCGGTGGCTAGGCGCCTAGGCGAGCTCACGGCCAGCTAGCGTCGCCGCGCGCACATGTTCTTGACGGCGGTTGGCTGGCCGGGCGGGGATGGGGGCGTCGTGTGTTGAAATGGCACTGCGCAAGTACGATAAGGTCGTGATTGCCTAGCTAGAACAGCTAGCAGCATTTTCCCGCGGGCGATATCGCTGGTATTGCGAGTTTACTGACGTGACCGCAAATTCCGTCACCATGCGCGGGGCCGTGCGTTTTTGTCGAGTTTTGTCCCGCCCGCTCCCGCACGCACGCACGCTCGCGGCCCGCCGGTAGACTTGCCGACTTGGCCGGGCAAACGCGATCGAGATGCGCATGCGCCCCGGCCTCTCCGGCCGAACTGGCCGCGTACGCACGAGGAGGACCCGTGATTGCACCTCGCTGGCTCGCTGGGCCGGAGGGGGTAGAAGAAAAAGGGTGACCTTTTTGTACGTACGTTCCACGGCCGTCGTCGCGCCCAACAGGTGGCAATAGCAGAGAGGGAGGGCACGGCCAGCCGAGCGCGCACATGGTTGACGGCGGTTGGCCGGGGAGGGAGCGTGACGGTTGGTGAACAACACTGCGCTGCGCAAGCAGGCAGGCAGCCTCGTGATTGCCCGCCCCCAACAACGATGTTTTTAACTTCAATGACATGGCAAAACAGTGGAGTCTGACACACGACCCCGACTACGCATTTTCCTCTATAAGACTAATATCAAATTTAGTTTCTGGGGCATTCCCATAAGACTGGAAAAACAATCTGTCCCTTTAGATAGTACTACATTGCTTGTAGCCCCCTTCAGCTGGCATTGAGGTGTTAAATCGTTCTCTTTTAGTTTCATTTTGCACCAAGTTTCCAGGTTACGTGACGCATCTTCTTTCACAAATGAGAGACAACCCCTTCCCCACAAATTGATAAGCCATCCATCCCTGAAAAAGAAAAGGAAATGTTTTCAGGACGATTTAGGCTCAACCAGGGGCATTTTCCCAAACCGTCTGAAACTAAGATAGCAGATATATCCAGATATGGACGAACATGCCCTTTTATTATCTCTTGATAGCAAAGCTACTATCATCACCTGCAAAAGTGTCATTGGTACTAATGAACCCTAGTGTTAGCCTGTGATAATTGCAGGACTCGGTCTCAGATTTTTTTTGATAAATGTGTCTAAACTACTCGTGTTGCCATGTCTAGATCAATCATTATTTGGTAGGGATGCTCTAGCTACAAAGTAGTTGGCATTTTATTTTCCGTGATATTTTTTCATAGTATTTTTATGGTTTCTTCCAACTGGATTTTTGTAATGTTGCATGCATCATAAGTCTCCGGCTCAAACTCTCATGAAAGCCTGATTTGTATATAAGCTAGCTTAATCATCAGTCACTAGTCTAATATGTCTTGTACTGATCTCTAATAGTACTGCTAATTAATTGCTAGCTAATCGCATTACCAATAGATTAGAGTCATGTGCTACACTATAAAAAGGCTGGACTGAGCCATAGACACAAAGAAAAGATTTCGTATATATTACCCTTTTCAAGCTTGTATAAAAGTCTGCTATATATCGAAAGCTGGCGTTCCACTTTCGTAGTCGGAAGCACATACTTCCTTGATTTAAAAAGTGGCGTTCAAATATTCGAAAATATACTCTAACTACTATATTTGTGTGACATGTATAGCAAAGTTACAACCTAAATGGACTGCGCTTAGGCCAGGCTTTTACGCTTCGCGTCAGGTGCTGTCTCATTTTCACTACACTTGAAACTGTTGCATTCTGAATTTCTGAGTGATATAAGAGGGCGAGGGGAAAAAAGATGCTCTTCTTCCGATTCTTCGAGAATCAAACTACTGCTTTGACACATGTATATTGACCATATCAAATGAAAATACGTTCAAATCAAGCTGGTCTTGCACTGTGCCTGAGCACTGACAGCACACCGCACAGCATCTCCAAACACAATTTTAAATCCTCATCTACGAAGATTGATGATGTAAAGACATGTCAGCCACGTAATTTCTTTGGCCTCCGTTAGAATGGTTCGTTTTTTTCTGGTGGAAGCAACAGTTGTTAGTAATAAACAAACAGTGCATCCCACTGGAGGAGGCATGCAAAACCAAAGCTTGTCACATGGCGATACATGTGCGCATCTGTCAAAAACACATGTAACCATGCATCACCGGGTGGATTGACACTACGACGAGGAATAATATAGGAGTAAATAGGAGTGACAAGATTTGGTGGTATGTGTAGGCCCATGGAATTGCAGCTCCCCCCATTGGTCATATCAGATCACTGGATGCAGTTTTCTGTTAAGGAACATGTTGTGTTGCAAAGATTAAAAACAGATATCTCAGGATTTCTGTAAGAAAACAACTGGTTTGACAGATTGGTTGATCAGAGTTGTGGATAAAGTTTGGAATTTCTAGTCACATGCGCTTCGATCTCGATGCACCATTACATCAGCAACAGGGTGCAGCGAGATTTTTATACACCGGTGGACGGTGGTAGTTTTTATTTGTCCATTGCTCTCACTGTTAAAGTACCTGTTTACAATCTCTTGGTAAGTGATTAAGTGAAAAGGCATTGCTATAAATCATGACTTGACAAACATAATGCTGAAAAGTAGTAATGCATTTTCGCCTAAGCCTTTTGCCACAAGAAAAGTTTTCCTCATTGTTGCCATGATACAAACCTTATTGCTGGGTTATCATGTCTGTCACTAGACAAACATAATGCTGAAAATCTAGCCTAATAGCCCTCCCCTTTCCAATTTGCCGTTACTTCATCCAAAAACATGGTCTGACACTCTGACCTACAATTACTTGAGGTAAACAAAAGGCCAGCTACTTGTGACCTAACGAAAACTTTTCCAAGGGAAATCACCAACCTAGGATGCTCAATTAACCTGAGCCAGCTGCTGTGAATGATATATGCACTCTCTTTCATTCACCAAAACACCACACCTACCGATCTGCTCTACTACTCCAACTAAAGCCAAGAAATTTCCCAATACATCTCCGGAACACAAGCAGAAATGATGGATATACACAAAGATTCCCGAAAAACACACACTGCCATTTCGGAAATGGCACTGAAATACTCCTGAAAAAGACAATTAATTAATGCGCAGTCCACTCCAAGATCTCATCTCCCTCCCCCACCCGCCATCGCCTCGCTATTAGTACCCGCGACGCCACCGCCCGCTCGCCCAGCTCGCCGTCCGCCCTTCCCGAAGGAACTCCTCGGCCACCCACCTGCATCGACGCCGGCGAGACCACGGCGGCTCGGGCGCCGCTACCTCCCGGAGCAGTGAGGCTGTAGTGGGAGCAGAGGCTGAGCGCCATGGGCCCCGCGCCGAGGGAGCCCATGAAGCAGCGCGTGAACCGCTGCCTGCTGCGGCTGACGGACCGGGACACGGAGGCGATGGCCGCCGCGGAGCTGGACGCGATCGCGCGCGGGCTGGAGGCCGAAGAGCTGCCGGGGTTCGTGGCCGCGGTCTCCGACGCGCGGTCCTCGGACAAGACGCCGCTCCGGCGGCACACGCTCCGGCTGCTGGCGCTCGTCGCCGGGGAGCACCCGCGGGACGCCGTCGCGCCGCTCGTGCCCCGGCTCGTGTCCGCCGCGCTGCGGCGGGTGCGCGACCCGGACTCCTCCGTGCGCGCCGCGCTCGTCGACGCCGCGCGCGCCGCGGCGGGCGTGGCGGAGTCGCCGCCCGCAGCGCTGGAGCCGCTCGCCGACGCGCTGCTCCACGAGCAGGACCAATGCGCGCAGCTGGCCGCGGCACTCGCCGCCGCGGCGGCCGTCGAGGCGTCCGCCCCCACGGACGACCTCGTCGCATACCTCCGGGCCCTCCTCCCGCGCCTCCTCAAGCTCCTCCGCAGCGCCGCGTTCAAGGCCAAGCCGGCCCTCATCTCCCTCATCGGCGCTGCCTCGGCCGCGTCCGGTGGCGGAGCCGCCTCCACGGCGGTGCCATGCCTCCGCGACGCGCTCACCGGCGACGACTGGGCCGCAAGGAAGGCTGCCGCCGAGGCGCTCGCGTTGTTAGCTCAAGAGCATGGAGACGACCTCGTCGCCCACAAACCATCCTGCATTACCGTGTTTGAGGCGAAGAAATTTGATAAGGTCGGTCCTTCGTAGCACATTTAGGATCTTGGCCATGGTATCCTCGTGGATCTGCATCATGTCGACATTTCTTTTGACACTTTCTGGCCCCAATGCAGGTGAAAATTGTTCGCGAGTCCATGAATCGGATGATCGAGGCTTGGAAGGAGATCCCAGACATGGACGAGGAAGTGTGCTCGTCTGGTGTGCCGCCATCGCCGCAGACCAGATCTTCTCTCACAGGTCTGTATCTGTTCTTGAGGTTCTGGTCACTGTTTTCCCTTTTCTTTGTGGTTGGGACTACACATCATAGAAAATGAACCTATTTCAATTTTTGAAGAAAAATAAAGTTATTTGGTAGACGATTCTCTCTTTTTTTAATGAAAGAAATTGTGTGACTTTAAGAAATTACTAGTACTAAAAACAATTGGTTGCTGAAGAAGTGAGACAGTTTTCTAAGCCGAGATGTCCACGCCAACATGCACATCACTAGTTCACTACACTGGTCTGGAGTCTCTGGACACAGGTGGTAAGACCATCAATGTGCTTTTCTAACACCGTGTATTTTGTAATTGTAACAGAGACTTCAAGCGACGGTCGATACCCACCTGATTCCATGGGATCCAACTCTGTTCCTTCAATTTCAAGGAGGAACTCATGGCCAAACAACAGGTCACCCCCAAGGGAAGCACTGCAGAATGCCAGCAACAGAAAGACCAACCCATCTGCTACCTTGAACAGGAAGAATTCGCTTCCTGCACGACGCAATGTGGACCAATCCAAGAACTATGACCACAAGGTTGATAATACAGTTGCTCCAGATGCCACCCCGATCAAAATGGTGACTGAGGAGAAGCTCCTGAAAGAGGGAAATGTTAGAGAAAGGCTTGAAGCGCGTAGGGTGCTGTTCCAGAAGACTGGTGAGAAAGGGTATAAAAAGTTGGCTGGTAAGTCAGGATCAAGAGTTGTTCCATACAATGGGGATGGTGACTTGGAAGAGACTGCAAAGACCGAGAACACACCTGAAGAGTTTCAATCAGCTCACAAAGATGAAGACCTGTCAAAGATCAGGATGCAGCTGGTTCAGATTGAGAATCAGCAGGCCAGCTTACTTAATCTTCTGCAGGTAATCATCCATTATTACACTGCTCCTCTCTCTTACAAATTAACTGAAATTACTAATTGTTCATGTAAGAGGGAATCTTTTTCCTTTTTATTTTTGGTTCAAGAGTTCCCTGTGTGATAGCATGATATGTCCTCAGCAAATATGAGTGGAAGTTAGAACCAAATAGTAGAAATCTAACAGAAGAATTATAATTCTTGTTTCTTGGAAAAATTTTACACAAAGCAAACTATCCTTAGTGAAACCGCACGCATTCTCTAGATTGTAAAAAAAAAAGATTACCTACCACTTCCTACTGCATATTGTGGGCAGATCGTGCATTGAAGGGAGGTCCCACTCTGTTCATGAACCAGGATATATTTAATTAGAGGTTATTATTTGGTCTCAGTGCGAAGCATGGACCGTTTGTATGAATCATACATACATTCAATGTGTCCTGTTAGACTACTCAAATCAACAGGCATTAGGCATGAGCCGTTACATGGTGTGGGGAACCCTGGACTTCTACATGGCATTTGCTACTTTGTTGAACATACTTTTGATGGAACGCACTTATGCATAACAGTATGATTCACGAACATTGACATTTTACCCTGCACTTGTAGAGTATCGGCTAGTGTCACAATCACATTCTCATATAGGCAATATCCTGTACAGCTAATTTACAGCCCTTACTGACACCCTTTTTTTTTCTGTTCTCAGAAATTTATGGGGAGCTCTCAGAATGGGATACGTTCCTTGGAGACAAGAGTGAATGGGCTGGAAATGGTATTGGATGAGATATCCCGTGATTTGGCCGCCTCTTCAGGAAGGATTGTAAACAGTGAACCTGATACGAATGCGTGCTGCATCCTGAGCCCAAAATTCTGGAGAAGACATGATGGAGGTAGATACCTTTCCAGGTATTCCGTCCCCGACATGCCAAATTACTCCGAAGAGAGCAAAACTTCTTACAAATGGGAGGGGCAGAAATTTGGAGTTCAGGGTGGGTTTGTCACCAACCCCTTGGCTGAGCCAAACATAGTAACATCTGTAGGAAGCACCGTGGCTGCTCAAGAAGGGAGGAGACGAGACTCAGCTCAATACAGGTGAAGGTAAGGATGCCAAAACGATTCTCTTTCGACCCTGCAGATTTTGTAGGTAACTATTTCCTCGCTATTCAGCTACTTGGAAATTAATTTGTCGTTCCTTTCCATTTTCAGGGATACGATGGAGTGAAGTGAGAACTACATACTTCAGCAGTGGAGTGTTTGAAGATCTCAAAACAGTCCATTTTCTGAGGCTTTTCCTCTTTTCCCCAAGCTGAGAGATGTATGAGGTTTATTCTCAAGTTGCTAAGGGTTCAGATTTCAGACCCCTTATAATACAGTCTAAACTCTAAAGCAAGACCCTCACGGCGAACTGGCTGGAGATTACTTGGACACGAACTTACTGGTGGAGACTTTCTGAGGGTATAATGCGTATGTAGAGTTTAGTAGCAGTGAGAGATTGAGAATCGTTCAATTTTCTTCGGAGCAGTTCTTTGTGTAGTTGCGGATGTGCGTTGTACTGCTTGTAAATAGTTTGGATACGCGGTGATTCCAGTGCTCCGATGTTGTCACATGATTTTATTCATCAGTACGTTGAGATCATGAAAATAAAAGATCCAATAGTGGCTTTCAGTGTTGCTCCAGAAGGGCACGGAAGGGTTACCTGCCGGCAAAAAGGGCAAGACATTTTTAGTGTTGTTTGCCTTTTTTTTTTTCCTGCGGTTTTTCTTGCCAGCGAGTTGCAACAAAGGTTTGCAAAACCGAAGCAAACCGGACCGGTAACCTAAAAAACCAAGGTTTGCAAAACCGATGCAAACCAGGCTGGACCGGTTTTTTCGGTAGCGGATTTCATGGTTTTCTCAAAATTACAAACCTTGGTTGCAACCTGTACATAGAAATTGCCAGGAAAGAACGAATGGGACCATACGTGTGGTAACGGATCTGACCGCACGAAGAACGAATGGGACCATACGTCTGGTAACGGATCTGACCGCACGAATCCAAAATAACATAACCAAAGGTCTGCCGAAATGTGGCCAAAACACAATCAGAGATCCTGGAGCGCTTTACTTCTAGAAATGTTCAAATAGTAGCAACACATAATGTCAAAGTTGGGCAATCAGATTTGGTAATAGCGAACATATTTGTGAAAGTTTAAGCCAGCCCCCGGGAAATAGTCCAGACTCCAGACCACCCGCCTTTCAGGCAGCAATGCTCGCTAAATGTTTAAAGCATAAATTCTGTACATATGAAAGATTTGAAACAAGAATCTGTGAGTAACTATTTCAGATCTTCACCCGCCGACTAACCACACTACAAAAGGACGGATTCAAAATAGAAATATACAAAACTTGCTCTGACACAGGTTCCTGTTACGAGTTACGACAACGACAGCCCCGAGCACATACAAACGGACGCTATTTCAGTTGACTCGCTTCAATGCAACCCAATCTTATAATCCGCTGAGAATTAATAACAAAGGTAAAGAGGTGTATTTCTGTGCGGATCAAAAGGTTACAGCTAAATACCTCAGCTGCACTTTCTCAGGGTAATTTCCAGAGGTCCCGTTAAAAGCCAAACATCTCTTACGGTAGGAACATTCCGCCGATCACCTTCAATTCATCGACTGTGCAACAAAATGAATGCATATACATGCAGCAGTCGAGTACAATCATGATGCAATTATCAAGTGCTCCAGTAATTTCATCTTCAGTTAGCAGCACAGTAGCATCAAATCAACATACTGTTTTGATATACTATTCTTCCTGCAATGACGGTGGCTGTAGGTCTAACTTGTATGCTTGAATCTCCATTGGTGAGATGAGAACATTTCCCTCCTGAGCTACATCACCGATTTGCTCAAGGTACCCTAGCATTTCAGGGTCATCGTGTAAGAGGTTCAGTGAAGTTGCCTTCACATTCACAGCTGAGAGATCTTTGAACATGTAGAACAGATTTACAGGCTCTTCCCCAACTGTTGTACACTGTAATCCACCCTTTTTGCAGTAGGATGCATCCCACCCTCTCCTCTGCAACAGAATGGCAAACCTTGGTTCGACTGCTTCTGCATGAGGAAATTTTAGAGGCTGAGGAACCTTCAGGTTCACAATATGTACGTCGCAGGGTAATGATGCAGCTAAGGGAGCGAATGACTGTTGAGGTAGCTTGAAGGATTTCTCATGAGGTTTTTTGCTCATAAAAGCATGAAGCGGGTAGTTCAGGTGGGCCCCCACACGGTGTGAGAGGAGAGACGGTTGCAGAGTAAGCAAACTGTGGGTTTTAGGTAAAGTGGAGACATTAGATTCTCTGAGGAGATGGAATATGACATTCATAGGCCGGTTGTCCAACACTCCCTGCCCCAGACCACGGCCATCATCTTGAACCAGTCTGCGATCCAACATAATCTCTAACCATCCATTTTTCAAGCTTGCTGCCCCTAATGACTGCTTAGAGTGTACAGAAAACCGATTACCATGTGAATCTTGCAAGAAAGCAAGTGATGGCATTGGGTAATAATTTCCCTGTAAAGGGATCTTATCATATGTCTGCCTCCTACTCATCTGAAAGCCATTCAGATCAGAATAGAAGACCCTCTGGTTGTCAATATCTGTCTTGTATCTGACAATCAGTTCCCTATCATTAAAAACATGACCAACAAGTTCAACATGATACTCCTTCTCAATCAGCATATCCTGTACAGAGTCACCACAATTGTAAAGGCGTGTACTATGTGAGAGAGGTGACTTATCCCACTCTGTCTTTGGAAGGGAATGGGCCTCTTGGACCAATGGCCCTTCACTAACAATGAAATGTCCTCCTTCCTCAACTATTGAGCCAGCTTCCCCTATTGGTTTGAACAAGTATGCCCCACTTCCATGGCTTCTGTACATGCCAATTTCTTCACCAATCTCAGTTTGCTCCCCATCCTTGTGACGAGCTACTGTCTTGAGGAGGCCATGGCTTACATCAAAAGAAAGAGTGTAATAAGAGTTTTTCATCTCCACAGCTTTGCCTTCCAGCTTTGAACAATCATATGGTTCAGGGCAAGAAAATTCCTGTGAACCTGTGAATGCTTTTACCACAGCAGGAGTGGCTTTTTCACAATCCTCCCCACTAACCACATAGTAGGTCTCCAAACCCAGTGCAGGAACAGAAGCTCGCCAATAAAGGCGATGCCTTCCAGTTGAGATCTTTTCACCTCTGACAAACTGCCACTCAGGCGAAATTTGACTTTTCAAACAGGATCCATTCGAATTGAGAACTGATACATCTGGAGTACTTACAACAACCATGACAATCTCGTCTCTTGTCTGTTCTAATGGGTTAAAAAAGACAACTGACTGTGCCTTTCCTTCATGTGGATCAAGAACCTTATGCACAGGTTGAACATCATATTTTGACCGTTCCTGCACCGGCTCAAAATGTGATAGCAATGTAGGATCAGATCTATCATGGACATCTCCTAAAAGCACTTCGACTGCCCTGGACATGAATAGCTGTAGGTCTTGCAAAGAAGTGTGCATTCGAGTCCCATAGTCTCTAACAACATGATCCTTAGCTGTACCAGTTACCCCGTCATGATGCTGAAAAAGTGCCAAGTTCCTCCTTGCTGCGGTCAGTTTGTGAGAAAAGCTGATGGGGAGTTTTGAACACTGAAACTTCTGACAGTATCCTAGAACAAATGAACCCAGAATTTCTGAGGCTCGTAGCGTTTGTTCTAGTACACGGTCAACAGCTTTGAAGAATGGCCTTGACACATAGTAACCACTCCAGTAATCCTGATTTCTATCAGCATATGTAAAGAAATCCCCTGAAAGTGTTGGAAAACCTGGCAGCTCAGCAGAACCCAGTTCACCAGGGCGTGTATAATTTATCTTGTCAACTTCATCTCTCAGTGTCGAGAAATAATCCTCCAGAGTACCAAATTTGACTTCAGCATTAAGATGAGGGTTAGAGTTAATGTAATCAAAAAGCTTTTGATAATTGCGGAACTGTACTTCTGCTTCCTCCGTACTAACATATCGAAAATCATCACCCAAAGGAATGAGAAGTGTATTTGTTCTGTATAGGGTTGATTTTTTCCTGTACTGATCTAGAAGTTTTGTCGCTCTCTCTTGCACATTGTCAGGAGTTGTTTCCACAGGATCAAATCTCCATGGGCAGGATTCATAACTGAAACCACGCATTCGAGCAAAGTCAAACTGGCAGCAGATAGCTGGTTCCGGTCCACATGTGTGTGGAATGTCATAAGAATAGAAGGGCATCATATGAACAAATATGTCAGTTGTTTCCTCTATATCCCAGTTCTGCCTCCACAAATACTCAAGATTCTGTTTCATGGCAAGCTCCTTCTTCAGCTCATAGTGTGTTCGCTGGATTAACATGTTATGGAAACCCATTCTCCGCAGAAGATAAGCCATTGTAGATGAATAACCAAATGGGTCAATCGACCAAGAATTTTTAGGAACAACTCCGATAGTATCATTGAGCCATGTGTTCCCCTCCATCATCTATAGAAAGAAATTAGAAGTATCAATAAATATCACAGTAATTAAAAAATATGACCAAGTCATGTGTTATAGTCATATCCAAGTATCATCATGGTTGTCATGTGGCAGATTAATGCAGAATAGCTCAACAATTATATGAACAAAAATAAGAAGACAAACTTTGTGCTAAAAAAAATCATGTAGCCTGATTTCAACCAGAAGTAGGTTGTATTTACTCCTTATTAGATTGGTCAGTTCCTCCTTTGACAAAAAAGTTAAAGCGTCACTGTTGTAATCACAAGAAAAATTAACATTATGTCATTCTGTATGAAATGTAAAGTTGGTCAATCCAACTGATTTCTCCTTTGAAAAGTGAATTTTCCTTTAACACAAAATTTTTATAATAGATTTTAACATATATTTTGATATTAAGAAAAGGAATTGTCTTATGCCAACCATATATAAATACAACCGGCACCATTAGTAAATGTTCTCAGTGGTAAAGAGGTGACAGGCACAACCCATCAAGCTGGGCTCCATCGCTGGCTGCAACCCAGTTTGGAAGGGAAAATAGGATGTGATGTCTTCCTTGGAAAAAATATGGAAGGATAAGAAAAACAAGGACTGATTCCACTACAAATTAGGACAAACTAAAGAGAAAAAATTAACTGCAGACATCCAACATTTAAGTGAAATAAGACCCCAGGGCATATGTTTCATTATCTCATTGGATGATGTTCACTGGTTGATAATAAGGAATTTGTGAATGTTATGTAATGCATAATTTTAACATATCTAGGTAGCAGGTCTGTTTTCCACAAGCTATACAAATTGAGGAGTTCATGCAATGAATGGAAGTAAAGGTACATATAGTCCAACCATCATATGCTAAAATTAGGTTTTAATTATCTTTCAAGATAAGCAAATCTTCTGCATCATTCAAAAATATTACTATGCATGGGGCCGCACAGAAACATACTGGAAAACTCAATAGTGAGTTCCATCTATGATAGAATTAGACCCATAAACATACTGGAAAACTCAATAGGGGGTTTCCTCCTCAAACCTAGAGATCTCATATCAATATAAACCACTACAAGTCTACAACTGAATGCCTGAATATAGAATTGTAGATGGGGGTATTATCTCTCTCCTCTTAAACTAAGATCCTGTAACGCATAGCGTGCTCTTGCTCATGGTTGAGATATACTGAAGGAAGCTCATGCCCAGCTAAAACATGAGCAAAGGTAGGTACTAGGAAACAGCAGCAAACTACAGACTATATAGCACGTCCTCCAAATGGGTCATACCTTTCTATATATGCACAATTCCATGTGTTTCACATAGTGAATGCAAATAAACACAGTAAAAATGCTGTTTACACGGCAGGTATGATCTGGCACAACATGACATTTAGCAAAGAAAAGAGCAAAAACAAAAATGCTCAATATTAATGTGTACTTGCCTGTTCTATGATGGCAAAGTAGTGGGAATTTGCCTGCAAAGAGAAACAAATGGAATTGAACATGGCTTCCTTTAAGAAAAAAAAAACTATGAGGAAATACTTAGCAAAAAAAGATTAAACCAAAAGAAAGGACACAGTGTTTCACTATATGGTACTTAACATATCTCCAAGTAATGTGTTTCGATAGACAACATAAAATAACAATATGTCTAACAGATTACTGGACAACAATTGACCTAATATTCTGTTACAACTCTACCCAAAATAGCTCACAGTGTAATCCGAAACACTAAAGCAAAGCTACGTTAACAATGTCAGTTCGGTTTGTGACCATGTAGGTAGAGTCTTGGCTGTTGAATCTCCTTAGCATGTGTAGCAACTAGCAACAACATTGCACTTCACAAATAATAATAATACACCAATTCAGACAAATTTTCAAGCGCAAAGAAGTATCGCATGGATAGTTTGCAACAAGATATGCATGCGCAGTTGGTCAGGTCAGGTGACCTCTAAGTCTCCTAGGAGGAATTGGCAGGTAACGCAATATAGCCATATGTATATGTGATCCTAAAAATATACTGGGCCCAAATTGACTACCAGACATAGAGAATTAGAAATTAATGAGATACAAAACCAAAAGGAAATCCCACTCCACTAATTAACACTTGAACATGAAACAACATCTAGCCGATACAGAATTCCAAATCACGATGTGTGCAGAGGGAACAGGCACGCCAATACACATACACGCATAAAAGGCCAATTTAATTCCTAATCACTGCAGTTATGAAGCAATCAGACAATAGATGAATGAAATCCAACTCCAAATGGAAAGATAGCACGCCATAATTAAACACAAACAAGAAAAAGAGAAACAACAGTCTACTCCTAAACGGCTAAACCCTGTTAAAACCACAGTGAGTTTGCTTCCCCACTCACCTCATCGTTCATGACCCAGCCGCCGCTCACAATTTCAAGCTGCCCGTCACGGACGAGCTTGGCAAACGCCTCCTGCTTCTTCCGCGGGGCGTCGCGCCACCACCTCTCCAGGTACGACATCTCCTCCCATATGAACTTCCTGCGTGAGTCCTGCACCACACGCGAACTCCCATCGTCAGCAAGGGGCAGGATGGAACCAGGGCCCAACAACGAATCTCAATTGGATAGAACGAGGCCGCAACCTTAGAGAGGGATTCGACGATGGTGTCGAGGATGTGGCGCGACTGGCGCTCGTAGTACTCCTCGACGGTGCGGATCCACCCGGGGTCGTTGTGCGAGTGGGGCGCGACGAAGACCTTGAGCTTCTCGGCGTTCCACTCGTCGCCCTTGTAGGTGACCTCCCACCCCTGCTTCCACGGGCCGCCGTCGACGTCGAGGAACTGGATCCGGTCGTAGAGGTCCCTGGTGGTGATGTCGACGGGCGCCTCTCGGCCGATCCGCGCGGCGACGGCGGCCGCTGCGGCTTCTGCAGCAGCCGAGTCGCGGCGGAAGGCCGGCCTGCGGGTGAGGCGCGCGCGCGGGCGGGCGGGGGAGGGCCGCGCGGCGGGGCGGGAGGACGGGAAGCCGAGGCGGAGGAAGGCGAGGAGGAAAAGCGCGACGAAGGCGACCGCGGCGAGGGCAAGGACGCGGCGGGAGTAAGGGGAGGCGGCGGAGTGGTGCCCCCCGCGGCGGCGGGAGGCGGCCGGAGAGGAGAGGGACGACTTGGAGCGCAGGTGGTGGTGCGCCTTCGGCTTGGAGGTGGTGGGGAGGAGCGCTCCCGAGCGGGCCCCGCCGCCGGAGAAGAAGGGCATCGCCGCCGACGCCGGCGAGGCGGGCGTCCGGGGCGTGGGGAGGGAGTGGCCTGACTGACCTCGCGCGGTCGTTTCCGAGTGGTTGCGCCTTTTGGCCCGTGTCCCGTCCAGCCGGCCCGGCGATATTTTGAGCGCTTCGTTTGATTCAGAGGCCGGGATATGTCTCGCTGACTTGTAGGGCCATTTTTTTATTTTTGATGGATGTAGGGCCAATTTTGGTGGGGCGGTGATCTTGAGTAAAGGTTTTGGCTGGTGGGTTCGGTGTTTCATGCTTGCGGAATTTGCAAGCCATCAGAAGTTGCCTGGTGTTTGAAATGGTATTTTTTCAAAAATAAAATAAAATAGTAGCACTATAAATACGACCCGTTCATCCGGCTGATGTCCGACCGGCTCATCTAACGAGTACTCCCTCCGTCTTTAAATGTAAGATTTTTTTGACTTTCAGACATCACGTTTGACCGCTCGTTTTATTCAAATTTTTTGTGCAAATTTTTTTAATAAACCCCCTCTTTAGAGAGAAAATTTCAGACATCACGTTTGTCCGACATCACGAGCAACGCACACCCGAGCGGCGAAACGGCCCACCACCACGCCCACCGTGCGCCGTCGCGATAACCCACGAGCGCGAGCGAGCCAAAACCACAAACACCCGAAGCGCGCACGGGTAGAGAGAGCTGCTCTGCTCAGCCATGGAGGCGGCTGCTCTCTCCACCTCCCGCCCCCTGCCCCTCCTCTCCACCGCGCCGGCCAGTCGCCTCCGCCTCCTCCCTTCCCGCTCCGTCTCCGGCCGCCGTCTCCGCCCCTCCCCTCGTCCCCGAGGTAAGCTCCCCTCCTCTCGTTCGCTTCGCATGACGCCCACCCCTGTTCGAATTCTCCGCTTGCAGTACCGGGTATAATGTGTAGCAGGTCTCACATGGGGGGCGTGTGGTCCTGTTGCAGGGTTCGTCTGCGCAAGAGATGGCAGGGGAGAAATGCATTTCGCTCGCAAAAACGGATTCTCCATTGCACGCAGCTCGTCAGGTAACACTATTCAGTTTAACCCTTTGTTAATTAGCCAGGTATTGTATGCAATCGGTGTTCTAATTGGATGTTGTTGTGATTTATTCGCAACCTGCAGCCTCGATTGAGCCTGCAACTCAGGAAGTGGGAGCAGAGGGTTCAGGGGAATGGAGCGGGGACGTAATTCGCCGTCGTTTCCTAGATTTCTATGCTGCTCGTGGCCACAAGATTCTCCCAAGTTCGTCCCTTGTGCCCGATGACCCGACCGTGTTCCTCACCATCGCAGGGATGCTTCAGTTCAAGCCTATATTTCTCGGCAAGGTTTGTTTTGTGAATTGTGTGCACACCTTGTATGCCTGAAATGGGGCACGGCGTTAGAACAGTCCCTCGCTCCCCTCCTAGATCAAAGTTTGTTGCACACTATTTTCTAAAAAGTAGTTTGGCAATAAATTAGTTCTTCTCTTTATCGAAACACATGCAAGTTAATAGGTTCTCTTGGAGCAAACAACAAAAAGCTCAGATTCATAGGCATCTTTGCATGTCCAACACGTAGCAGGTAAATGAACCAAATATGGATATCTAGATGCTTCGACTTAAATGACTTCAAAGTCTGTATAACTGGTTTAGTTTCTTCATATTCTTGCGTTCCTGAGCATCATATGTCTTAATTTCTCCCTGAAGAGGGGGTTTCCTCTGTTATTTCCCATTTTATATGGTTCAACCAAAGGATCAAAAGTAAACTAGATTTGTTTGATCCGTCCACATCACCGCTCCCACTGATCCAAGATAAATATATCTACAACAATCTTCAAACATGCAAGCATATTTCCACAGACATTCGAAATAATTATTCTAAGTTTCTAGAGTCGATTAAATAAGGCATCATATTGTTGCTAACTGTAAGCACGATCCATACACCTTTTTCTGATAAGAGTTGCAGAAATAATAAGATTCTACCTTGGATAATAGAAACTTGACTTCAAGCCTCAAATCATGATTCTGCCAACCTTGGCTGCAACCTCCAATAATATTTTTTTTATTTCATTATAAAGTACACTTACATTTTTACTTCTAGGAACCTAGGCGTGTGCCATGTGCCACTACCTCCCAGAAATGCATCCGAACAAATGACATTGAAAATGTGGGACGCACAGCTCGACATCAGACCTTCTTTGAGATGCTTGGGAACTTCAGTTTTGGCAATTACTTCAAGAAGGAAGCAGCCGCGTGGGCATGGGAGCTGGCAACCAAGGAGTATGAACGATTCATTTATTCTTCACATTGCATGATCCCAATATTGTTGAATTTTAAGCTATTCATCTAAAAAGTTTACCATTTATCTGCTTATTGCCATAGAGATGCTATTCACTGCTGTATCGCTTCTATAATATTAGTGCCCTAATAAATTATTATATGATGCATCAGTTAGCCTTAGAACTGATCTTATTTCACCTGCAAGATAAGGTCATCTTACCTGTCTTACACTTTACAACATGACATGGTGATTAGTATTTACTGTAGTTATATTTGATTTGTGTCCGTGCTAATGAATTGCATGTTGAATTTATATTTGTTGCCGTCGTAAGCACTTTGCATGCACATTAATATTTGCATGTTGGATTACTGTAGTTATGTTTGATCCATGTCCGTGCTAATCATTTGCATGTTGGATTTATATTTGTTGCCGTCACAGCACTTTTTATGCTAATGAATTGCATGTTGGATTCATATTTACTGTAGTTATGTTTGATTCATGTCGTTGTAATGAATGGCATGTAGATTTGACTTGTAAGTTCTGAGTCATTAATTTCATTCTTTTTATTTAGGTATGGATTGCCCGCAGAGAGGCTGTGGATTAGTGTTTTCGAAGATGATGATGAAGCATTCTCCATCTGGCACAATGAGGTTGGAAATCTAAAAATAAATAAATCATAACTCATTCTGTTTTACCCAAGTATCTAAAAAAGTCATATATGTTTCAATGTCACCATTCCAATCCTAAGAGCACGACTTTGTCGTGCCATGATTACAATTCAAGAGTCATTTTTCACTGTTGGTGCAAGGAGTTATATTTGGTAACATGGCAGATGGTGCAGAACTTGCATAGATATTCTGTTGAGCAAGTCTTGCGGTATGTGTGATGGATTCTATTTTGGTTCATATGATGAAGGTTGGTGTACCAAAGGAGCGGATAAAGAGAATGGGTGCGGATGATAACTTTTGGACTAGTGGACCAACTGGACCTTGTGGACCATGCTCTGAAATGTATTATGATTTTTATCCAGAGAGAGGATCATCAGATGCGGTATGTTCTGTGATGTTGCTGGTTAGAGATTTTCATTTCTTTTTTTCCTTGCGAGTGATTCTTCATTAACTGAAATTAGTGATATCCATATAGTTGTATGCAGGATTTGGGTGATGATAGTCGATTCATTGAATTCTATAATCTTGTCTTTATGCAATACAACAGAAAGGATGATGGATCTCTAGAACCACTGAAACAAAAGAACATTGATACAGGAATGGGCCTTGAGCGTATGGCACGCATTCTTCAAAAGGTATTAGCTGATGTTTTGTTTTTTCGTAAACAATACATATCAATTACCATAATGTTTTTCTAAAAGTTATATTCTAACCCAAGTTTGTTCTTGCCTAACATAGGTTCCAAACAACTACGAGACAGACTTGATTTTCCCAATCATAGAAAAGGCAGCTAGCATGGCGATGGTGTCTTACACTAAAGCTGATGAAGCTACAAAGACAAGTCTTAAAGTGTGTTATTCAGATGTGGTACTTGCCTCATTACTAATAACGGGGATACATATAACATTTGATTTTTTTTTTCATTTTTCCAGATAATTGGGGATCACATGAGAGCAGTTGTTTATCTCATATCAGATGGTGTCGTTCCCTCGAATATTGGGAGAGGATATGTTGTTCGAAGGCTTATAAGAAGAGTAGTGCGGACAGGTAGATTGATCGGTATCAGAGGTGATGGGCATAGAAATTCTGAAGGTGCATTTTTACCTTCATTAGCTGAGGTAGTGATCAACCTTAGTACGGAGATAGATCCAGATGTCAAATCGCGGCAGAAAACTATTATTGGAGAACTTCAAAGGGAAGAACTGCGATTTGTCCAGACTTTAGAAAGAGGTGAAAAGCTACTAGATGAACTTCTAGACGAGGCATTATTAAATGCTGGTAATGGAAATCAGCCTTCCCTATCTGGGAAAGATGTTTTCCTTTTGTACGATACATATGGTTTTCCAAAAGAAATTACAGCCGAAATAGCCAGTGAAAGAGGCGTTACTGTTGATATGAAGGGGTTTGATGCTGAAATGGAGAACCAAAGGAAACAATCTCAGGCTGCTCATAACGTAGTAAAACTTTCTGTAGGAAATGAGAACGAAATTGTTAAGAGCATCCCGAATACTGAATTTTTAGGATACGACTCTCTCTCTGCCACTGCTGTTGTTAAAGGTCTCCTAGTTAATGGAAACCCCGTGAATGACGTTTCAGAAGGTTCTGAAGTAGAAATATTATTAGACCGGACACCATTCTATGCTGAATCAGGTGGCCAAATTGGAGATAATGGTTTCTTATATGTGAATGGAGGAGAAGATGGAAAACGAAAGGCAGTCATTGAAATCAATGACGTGCAAAAATCTATGGGAAATATATTTGTGCACAAAGGCATAATTAAGCTGGGGTCCATAGAGGTTGGCAAGGAAATTGATGCTTCAGTTGATGCAAAATTGAGGCAGGGGGCTAAGGTATGAAATTGGTTGTGGTCTTTTTATATTTTGTGGTTGACCTTTTTATCTCAATACTCATTTGGTTTTGGTTCCAAGTTTAACAATTAGTTTTGTATTTTGACTACACAAGCTCTCAGTGTTTTGCAAGCAATAAAACAGGAATAGTTTCTATAAACAGTTAATTTCTTGTGTTTCATGCCTTCTGCCAGCATTGCCTTAATTGCATGCGTCATCTTTGATTATGTGCAAAACTGTACAGTTACTTTCTTCTGTTTCATAACTGCAGACAGCTTAGCTTGTGTTACGTTTAGTGTGCCTGATTATAAGCAAATATGATCTTAGAGCTCAGATAACTAGATAAGTTCTCTGTTGTATCCATTATCGACCTATCAGGTCACATGTGCTAATCTTTTTATTATACCTTTTTTTTTTCTCATAATATGCAGGCCCATCATACTGCAACACACCTACTGCAGTCCGCACTAAAAAGTGTTGTTGGTTCAGAAACTTCACAGGCTGGTTCCCTTGTGGCATTTGACCGTCTCCGCTTTGACTTCAACTTCCATCGCCCCCTCTCCGAAGGCGAATTAATAAAAATTGAATCACTTGTAAACCAGTGGGTTGGCACTGCAACACAACTTGAGACAAAAGTAATGGCTTTGCAAGATGCAAAAACTGCTGGTGCCATTGCGATGTTTGGAGAAAAATATGGTGAAGAGGTTGGCATTTCTTATAAAAATAGTCTAGAGGCTTATCCATGTTGCACCTGAATATAAATGAGTGTAGAATCCTAGAAGGTTTATGAACGGTGCTTCTTTTGCACTCTAAAAACTAAACCACATGAATCCTACATTAGTAAGTTTAGTTATTCAGGGCCTTAATAATTTTTAAGATTCATGCTATTTGGTTTTTGGGAGCATTTAAGCACTGATTAAACATCATACAATATCACTGCCCAATAGCTGACCTCGGTTATATAATTTTTCTTCTTTTGTTGTCATAGGTCAGGGTGGTGGAGGTCCCCGGTATCTCAATGGAACTGTGTGGTGGAACCCATGTCAGTAATACTTCTGAAATTCGTGGTTTCAAGATAATTTCAGAACAGGGAATAGCTTCTGGAGTCAGAAGGATCGAGGCAGTTGCAGGTGATGCATTTGTTGAGTACGTCTGTGCTCGTGACAACTATATGCGGCGCTTATGCTCATCCCTTAAGGTGTGGTGGTACTTTTTGTTAGAGTATTTGGTCTTCCTCTTTTGTTGTGTTGATTAGTTGGGCGGCGACGTTGAGCACCTGATAGTGTTTATCTCCTGTTCAATGGACTTCAGCATTTGTTTTTTTTTTTTCAAATGTTTCAAAACCTGCTAATAATAAACTTGCATATCTTACCGCTGATAATTGGCACATGTACTTAAGGGACATCATGTTGGGCTATTGTCACAAATTCATCCACTGATAATCAAGAGTGCTGCAGGAAGATTTGTTGACTATATCACTCTATTCACAGCTTTCAATAGATTATGTCAACTATATGACTCTGTTTTCCAGGTTAAGGCTGAAGATGTGAACGGCAGAGTAGAAACAGTCCTTGAAGAACTAAGAGCAGCCAGAAATGAAGTATCATCTCTACGCAGCAAAATTGCAGTGCTCAAAGCAGCATCCCTTGCTAGTAACGCTACCACAGTTGAACCCCACAATGTCAGGTACTTGCTTCAGTTTTGCCATTCTCATACTCCATATCACTGCATGTTCGTTCAGTATTGAAAAGTGTCATGTACTAACTATATGAAAGCAACAATCTTGAAAGTTGGTAACGACGAGCTAAACCTAAAATCTATTTTTGGTAGGATTGTGGTTGAGAACATGGGTGACGTGGACGCCGATGCACTGAAGAGCGCTGCTGAGTATCTCGTTGATACCCTGAAAGACCCTGCTGCGGTGATTTTAGGATCCAGTCCAGGGGATGGTAAAGTTAGCTTGGTTGCTGCCTTCACCCCTGGAGTCGTCAAGATGGGAGTGCAGGCAGGGAAATTCGTCGGCAGCATAGCGAAACTATGCGGTGGTGGTGGTGGCGGCAAGCCCAATTTTGCGCAAGCTGGTGGGCGGAAGCCAGAGAACTTGCCGGATGCCCTTGAGAAGGCCCGAGCTGATGTTGTTGCTGCAGTATCATCAGATTCCAGATGATTCTTTGTTCCATACCACCACTTGATATAGCATAATACAGATAGGAGATGTAACCGACATGATTGCCAGTAAAACAGTTTTGAATCTTCCTTTCCTCGTTTCTTATAGCAGATGAAAAGGAGCAAATTTTCTCAGTTGTATTTTGGTGGAGAATCGATAGAAAAATTCAGTTTTCGTGCATCAGACATAGAGCCCATAATCCTTGCCACTATCTTATGGTAAGACCAATCATTCTACAGGCATGACCTGATCGCCTTCCTATTTCTCAAAGCTGTAGTTCTTCAGCCAGTTTCGTCTCACTGGCTATAGAAATATTAACAGCAAAAGAAAAAAAGGTTATGCATTCCGTGTGTAGTATAGCTGCAAAATCTTCTTTGTCAGGTTTGTTTATCCTCTTAATTGGTGTGTACATAAAGACAAGCAGAACAGTTATGTGGCAGCAGAAAAGTCATAAACCCTCCCTTTAAAGAACAGGATCGGTCACGCAAGTTCTTTGTGCGTTGCAAGCACCATAAGCCCTTGGGCAAAAGAAAAAAAAAAAAAGAGAAAAGAATAATTGCTTCTTTCGCTGGATTATGAGACTAACGCGATCATCAACCAGCTTAGCGTTCTGGCCACCTCCCGTACTTCATCCTCTTGTTTGCTGCAAAATCCAACATAGAACGGTTTATGTTTTGGCCTGGTGGTCAAGAGCGCCAGAACGAAATTTGTTCCGAAAACAAAATCTCCAGCCTCAGTTGCTCGAGCGAGTCAAAAGTTTGTACCTATGTCAAAGTGCAGGGGAGCCGGGGCCTTGCGGTGTGCCGTAGGACGACGATCCGCCGGAGCCCACCGACGCGCGCGCGGCCGATGTCGACCCTCCTTCCCCCCACGTCGGCGGTAACGGGCGGAGAACCGGAGCTGACGACGACTGAGGCGCCGCCATGTACGCAGCCAGCTGGCTGTGGTGCGCATCGATTTGGCGGCGCCACGTCGCCTCGTCGCGCGCGACCGGCTCTTGGCGTGCCGACTCCGCCCGTCTGTTGGCAGCTTCCAGCGCCAGTTCGAGCTGGCGAATGCGATCGTCTCTGGCGGCGGTGATCTTCTTGAAGCAGCGGACGACGATTACGTGGATAATCAGTGACAATGTCAGAAAGACGGCTAGGGAGATGACCCAGCCCCGGAACCTGCGCTGCAACTTGTGGAGAGCGTCCGAGTCCGGGCACTTGTCGTAGGGCTGGTAATCCATCGACGACGGAGAGTGGAAGAAGGAGAGTGGAAGGAGGAGGAGAGGCAGAGAGCAAACCGGGGTTTCGCAGTGGATTTGCTCTGTGTAGTGTGAGTTTCTTCTTCTTTGAATTATTCCACATGGTGGAAGGAACGAAGTACTCGATCCAGAAAGCGACCACAAGTACCCCCTCATTCGACCTTCCATGCAAGTTATTTATTCTGTCATGCTAAGATTCGTAGACGCGTACGTGCTAGCTGACATTCCCTCAAGCAGGCAAGGGCAATAAATCAACCATTCGTAGATCACGACTAGTATTGGTTGGTGTCGGCATTGATCTTGAGAAGCTGGCGTACCGCGTGGGATCTCTCCTCTTGCCACTCCAAGAGCATTAACACAAAGGATGGAATTTATGGGCATAGACACGTTTTTATATATGTGATGTTCATGACGGTGTACCATAGTAACGGAACCAGCATCTTAATCATTGCATCTTCTTTTCATGTTTAACCTACCCGACCGTTCACCCATTTCTTTGTACCATTTGCTTAGGATCGATCGTACTACCCGGGTTTGACTCTTTTGAACTGGAATATGTGCCTCACCAGCTTCAGCAAATTAGCTTATTCATGGTTGTCTTCACTAAACTTCTATATTTTAACTCATTGTATATGCATGGGGTTGGCTTATCATTGGAACCAAAAATCACGCCCTTTAAAACTTTTCTATACAACGTAGTAAATCACGCACGCGTTATAATCCGTCGGAACGAGAGTGGACTTGGCAGAGAGCCAACAGGGGTTACTGGTTTCGTATGTGGATGTGCGGTGTATTGTGAGTGTTCATGCCTTGCATTATTTCACATGGTGCAGGGAACAATGGAGACAGCGACCACAAGTACGTACCCTCCCTCACTCATTCGACCTTCCACGCAAACGGGCGAAGTTATTTGTTCTGTCGCTACTTTCGTAGACGCGTACGTGCTAGGTGGCATTCCCCCAAGCCGGCACACGCAATAAAAAACAACCCATCGTATAGTACTAGGCCGAGCCGCGCGCTCGGCCGCGCCCCGTTGACGCCCTCGACTAAACTCCGGTCACCAAAATTTCAGAACTTCCGGTCGATCCAAAAGGAAACATCTGGTCGCGTTCACACTGCATGGAGCCTCAGCTTTTTGTTTGTGCAGGGCGCAGGCAGGAGACTCCAACGAACCCCTCCAGACAGCGGACCCACAAATTTGAGAAAATTTGCTCAAATTAAAAAATTCAATAGATCGCAAACTAATTATCCAAATGAAACCGATTTCACCACTGCGTTCCACGTGACGAGATTTTTAAAACTAGACCTCACTTGCTTATATTTTGAGAACTTTTTAAAAAAATAAAAAATGATGACTCATCACCTTTGTTCATTGACTCGTTATTTTTTGTAGATGACTCATCACTTCGTGTTTTGGTGACTTATTTTTTACCTTTGATGACTCATTTGACTTCTTTACGACTCATTATTTTTCTGAGATGACTCATCACCCGTTCATGTTGACTCATTTTTTTTTTCTTAAGATCACTCATCACACATTCATGTTGACTCATTTATTCTCCTTAGTGACTCATTTGACTTCTTGATGACTCATTATTTTTTGAGATGACTCATCACCCGTTTATCTTGACCCATTTTTTTTTATTGATGACTCATTATTTTTCTAAGATGACTCATCACATTGACTCATTTTTCTCCCCTTGTGATTCATTTGATTCTTTGATGATACATTATTTTTCAGAGATGACTCATCGCCTGTTGATGTTGACTCTTTTTTTCTTGAGATGACTCATCACACGTTCATGTTGACTCTTTTTTTTTGACTCATTTGACTTCTTGATGACTCATTATTTTTCTGAGATGACTCATCACCTGTTTATGTTGACTCATTATTTTTCTGAGATGACTCATTACACATTCATGTTGACTCATTTTTTCCCCTTGGTGACTCATTATTTTTCTGAGATGACCCATCATCCGTTCATGTTGACTCATTTTGTTTCTTGATGACTCATTATTTTTCTGAGATGACCCATCATCCGTTCATGTGTACTCATTTTATTTCTTGATGACTTATTATTTTTCTGAGATGACTCATCATACGTTCCTATTGACCTATTTATTTATTTATTTTTGCCATGGTGACTCATCAATTTTTGTTTTAGAATTTAGTTTTACCATTTTACAATAGAATTTCTTGTTGTAGTTTTATTGTTAGAGAATCAAAAGCCAAACACATCAATAAAATCCCTGTATTAAATATTTATGATATAAAGAAAAAATACAAATAAAATTATACTATCGAATACATAGCCCCATCCACAAGCCTTATTTCTTAATTCTTATTTTGTAATTTGTTTTTGTTTGAGGAGAAGGATTAATTTGGTTTTCAAAATGTTTTCTCTGATGCTATTTGTGCACATCTAAACATTATACTGTATATATCATCTGATGCACATAACAAAGATCTCTATGTTTGGCTTGTTGCACCTGACAAACCAAAGTCCGTGCTAAGAAATAAAGGATGCGAATTGTTACAGCACTCCAAAAGCTACTCGACTAATATTTAGCAAGGCGTTCTGATTGGCAGAGTTTCCACATCTGACCATCTTACAAAAGAGCATAGACTAATATCAGGAGTGTTCTTTGACAAGAACATCATAACCAACAATCTGCACTAGCTCTCCAATTTTCTTCAGTAATCTTAGTGAACCCAGTCAAACTGATCCAATGGATTATACATTCATGCCTGCAAACAACACGTGGCATTCTCTAATTATGTATGGTATAGGAGCTCGAGCTTACTAATCTATATAGCATATACTTGCTCCACGAAGAAGCATATCCCTGCTAAAAATGTGAATGCTTCGATCTGGTCCTTTCTTCTTCTTTGGTTCGTTCGCATTCTTCCTCGGAGACTCAGTTCGCTCATGGCGACAAGCGGACAGTGCGTGAGTTCGGCGACGGGTGGGGCTACGGCGACGCGCCTGCGTTGGGCAGCACAGGCCAGCAAGCGTCTCGGCGGCGCGGCGTGGTCGCACCTGCTCGGCGGCTCGGCGGCGCAGGCCGGCTGCCCGGCGGCGCGGTGGGGCGGTGGTCGCGCCTGCTCGACGGCGCGAGGCAACGGGCCGCGGCCGCTCGGGCGCGCGGGGCGGCGACGCGCGGCGGCTCGACGGCGCGCCGTGGTCGCGGCCGCGGCGGCGCCGGGCAGCGGGCCGCCGTCGCGCGCGGGGGCGGCGGGGCCGCGCAGTCGCGCAGGGCAGGCGGCGGGGCGCGGGGCAGCGGGCCGCCGTTGCGTGCGGGGGCGGTGGGGCGCTGGAGGAAGAAGGTGGGTTGGCGAAGAAGTTGAAGAGGACTCTTAAGAGAGTTTTTTCGACCGGAAGTAACCAAACTTCAGGTCACCGGAGGCTAGACGTCCCCGTGTCGACTGGTTTGATTGTGGTCTGGTTTGTTCGTGGTGTCTGGTGGTGGGGGGTCTGGGAGTAGTGGTCGGCAACGAACTGACTTGTAGCGGTATAGTTTCTCGATCTGTTCTGCAATGCGGTTTTCATTGCGGCAACGGACAAGACCGAGCAGTATGTACAGCAAAAGGCACTCCAAAGCTCCGTTGTGGCAACCTGTATGCTTGTACGCTTGTACTTTTTTTTTAAGTACAAAGAATGTTTAAAAGGTGTCCTTAAGAAAAATCATCAGATCAGATATAAAAAGGACGGTAACAGCAATAGGCATGTAAGAACATGAAACCAAATGGTTATGATAGCAATAATGATTCACAAACCAAATTATCTGTTGAATTCAAGTAATATACAATTACAGAGTACTACAAGAAAAGAATAAACGATTACTTCATCAGATAGTTCTTTGTATTTATTGCATGCATGACAGTAGCGGCTTTTCCGTCTCCCTTGTTTAACCTGGTTATCAACTATATAAGTGAAGCATATTCCCCGCAATGACATCACACAAAAGTCTCTGAATGTAATGGTGAAACCTTGGAACTGAAGCAGTACACCTGAAGAATTAAAAGAACATTACTGAGAATACTGATGCACTATTCATAACGGTTTGAAAATGTAGATATGTAAAAACTTGTCCTACAGTTACCAGTCAACGAAATTAGAGGCAACGACATAATTTGTATCTTAGCAAACACCAAAGACAAACCATGTAATATGACTGGAAGCTTACGGTTGAGAACCTTTCTGACAATTTCTACGGCTGATATAAAGATATGGGACCATTCCTTTTCAGGTGAGCAGTACAACCATTTTTGGGACGTAGTAGATAGTATTGCATAAGGAATCAATTGGACATTTCTATGAGAAATAACCATAGACCTAATGATAAGTGCATGCAAAATACTATCATTTTGCGTGAACCTCAAACAATAAAAATATGGTCTGACGTCGTGTATTAGAATGGTTAATTTTAAATATCAAAATGATTCAGCTATTTTTCACAAAACTATAGGAAAGATGATAAAAAATTGATTAAGTAGTCCGAATCAATAACAAAAACCTACCCAAAAAAAATATATGTACAAACGTCCTCTATGCAGTCACCTACAACACTTCGCTAGCATTCCATTCTATCCAAATAGTGTAAGTTCAGAAACGTTTTAAACTATTTTCTCTGCACAAGGTCACAAAAAAGCCCACCACTGACCTACGTGGGTGAACCTAAGTCACCTAAGTCAAACTTATGCCCAACTTCAAAATATAATAGTAATTACTCATTGGATACCTGAATCATACCTGCCATTTAAAATACAAAATCAGCGTCACGTGGTATCAAAATGCTTACAGTATCATTTTCTAAAATAAACCTGAAAAGAAAAGCAGCTTTCCATACCACACCATGCATCAGAAAACAACAATTTACACTTGCATCCAAGGATGGGGCTAAAACACGAAGCAGGTCAAGGATTCAACCCTATTGCATCTATGAGCACGGAGATTCCAATCACATGGATTGGAGATAGCTCATTTTTTAATGGAATTTGGGCTAATTCCATTTTGTTGCCTGAACATGAAAACAAAGGAAAATAGAGATAATTTGCAATTGAATTTGACTATCAATGTGATGGGGTACATGAAATTCTTGGTTAATAGAAATGAATAAAAGAGAAAGCAAGAGAACCAACAATTTGTCATTGGGTACCAATGTGATGGGGTATATGTGAAGAACATCACCAAATTGGCAGGGAGGGATCTGCAATGGAACAGAAGAAGCAAGAGAACCAACATCAATCTCAAAGAAGAACACACACTGAGGTGGAAGGAAGAGGAGGGGCACAGAATAAACCTGGCCCTAACATCAGTGTTACTACCTGATGATCAAGTCAGATGGTTCCATGGAGTCTGCATAGGAGGATATACAGTTTTTTAATCTCTTCTCTAGCAACGCCTGGCTTCTTTCTGAGTAGCCTAAAACTTCAGCAAAAATGACAGAATATCAGAGGTCGGTTAACTGGATCACCTTATCAACGCAATATTGGAAGCCAAAAAATATCTAAAAAATTGCCTTATAGAAAAGAAAGTTGTAATGGAATGAAAAATACCATGTGTGTCAGTGAGGCTAGACACGAAGGTGCATCCAACATTCCGCTGGACCCGCAACTTCCAAATTGCCACCTCCAGATTCAAACATCGTTGGTCAGCATCAAAATGGTAATATCTATAATTTGAATCACAAGATCAACTATTCGACCATCCCCACAGCGTCAATCAGATATTTTGGTTGTGTTTCCTGGCAATCATCGAAATACATAGTAGCAACTATATTAGCATGTTCTATCTCAAATCACAGTGTAAGATAGAGGAGTCGATCAGCCAGCTGGTTCAAACAATTTATGAGAGCGCCTTTGCTCCAAGATACCCTTCTGCATACTCAATTTTGATAGAGAAATTTTCGTGAAGCAAAGAAAGGCATAAAAATACTGTAAGACAATAAGAATACACAAACACAAAACCATTACAGTCTCAAAGCAAGTTATTTTCTTTAGTGAGCAACAACCTAATGTTTTGTTGATAGCAGGTAATGATGGAACCGCCATATAATATGGTAAAGGACGAACCAATAACAAAATGTCATATATAGGTGGTAATAGTAGATAACCAATTAAATATGATGAATGAAACAACACACAACATTGTAATAAAAACTCACATAAGTGATCATGTTCCAGGAAAAGATTCCATACACGACCAATAATCAAACTATGCATATAGATATCTTTTATATTTTTGGACATACAATTGGTTAGCCCAAACAGCGAAGGCTGCTGATCAAAAGGAACACTTCAAGACTAAATTAACCCCAAATTTAAGAGGAATTCATAAGAAAAAATAGGCAACAAAGCTTAAATAAAACTCGACCATGAAAGATGGGTGCAATAAAAAAGGTAGAACAAACCTGGAAAGAGATGAAGGCAAA
Source organism: Eragrostis curvula (assembly GCA_007726485.1). NCBI lineage: Eukaryota > Viridiplantae > Streptophyta > Magnoliopsida > Poales > Poaceae > Eragrostis > Eragrostis curvula. The sequence continues at coordinate 44,512,110 of CM017441.1, read as the reverse complement.
CATGACATCCTTCACAGTTTCGTTAGCACTCTTGCAAGCAATCACCACTGTGGTTATGATTTGACAATAAATTAGCAGACTAACATGGACATATTCCACAGTAAGAACAGAAGCCATGTTCAGAGAACAAATTAGAATATGACCCATTGTATCAAGAGGGGAATCATGAAAAAGTCAAATGGAAAGTTACAAAAAAGAGGAAAGCAATCAATTCATGCTATGTCTGAATAGGATAATATTGATAATATTCACGCAGCCTTGAACTAAAGCAGGTTACAAATTTGTGAATTTTCTTTCCTCAAATCCGTAACTTAATTGTGGAGACAAAGAGGCGAATAATTGAGAAATATGGAAAGAAACATACAGGAAGGAACCGATGTGGAAGAATTTAGGAATGAAACAAAACAAAAAATCCCAACCCCTTTCGTCTTTCCTTCTATCTACCTCTGAAATTTCTCGCTTTTGTTCTACAGAGCACAAAAGCAACACGATCCCCACTAAATAAGGTAGAGTCAAAAGATTAAAGAGGAGGACAACATTACTGGATCAAGACTGAAGGACGCTATGGTGCTGCCGCTGTAGCCTCCCTCCCCATCCCAGCTAGCCTCAGCCCCACGGCAGCAGCGCATCCCTGCCTGGGCGCCGTGGAGACATAATCTATGGGTGCGAAGATAATTAAATAGAGCCCTCTTTGACGTGAAAAAGAAAATAGATCAACTAACGTTTCGGCATATCTTGATCATGCACGTCAGTGTTACTGCATGGCCGCTGCAAAGTACCTTGATCATGCACGTCAGTTTCGGAGTTGGGCTTATACGTGGGCTTGGTCAGTCCGGCATATTCAATCAGATTTAATTGTATTTTTTCACGTTATGCATGACCGTCAGGGGCACCGTTGAGTCGTACCATGGTCGGTGTTTCTAGTCGGCTCTGAAGAATTTCCGAATTTGTTTATAAGAGCAACCAGAAAATTATGACGGACAATTTTTGCTCTTCTTCTCCAACAATCATCCCTTAAAAGTGGATTAAACCACTTTTGATTGGGCTACATCAGCATGTGGGCTACAAATAAGAAGAATTTAGGGGCTATGAAAAAACTAGGGAGTAGTTTTAGGGTGCTGTTGGAGATGTTTTTTTTTTAATGAATCTCAATATTTTAATTTAAGTGAGGTTTATGGGGCTTTTTTTGAGATGCTCTTAGACATACAAAGTGGTTGGGAGAAGATAGTTTTTCTTTTTTTCTCCCTGGAAAAGAAGGTTCAAGCCAAACCTAGATGAACAACGGAGGAAACAAAATTTACTGCCCAAAAGGAGGGTGGAGCTTCAATCACTTGTGTCCACATGACACGCTGCACTGTCCACAGTACCAGTTTCAGCACTAAAGTTATTGACGGAGGTGATTTCAGCACTCCAACAACCTCATTTTCGCGGGCTCGCAGGAATGCACCGTAGGTTAACTTCTTGACGGCTGAAGTAAACACGGAGCAAGGGAGAACGGCCTGCACCACACCTCAAGGTCATCCTCTTTGCATTGGCAATGAATTGGGCGAATAGGCAGTTGCTGATGTTTGGTCCTTAGACCTGTAGCCTCGCCGAACTGCACGAGGATCTGTTCGATCGAAGCATGCTCGCTTGTCATGTTGATCAACGGCTTAACGCATTGATGGGCAACGTCCATGGCCATTATGAAGAGCGTTGAAGGAAGTTGGTCGCCCTGCCCACGGAAAGCTGCGTTGACCAACATCCAAACTAGTGGAAGCTAGGTTGCACCGCCAATTCCTTCATCCAAACTAGTGGAAGGTTTGCCGAAAATTTAGTTGAGAAAAAAAATAATGTTGTAGATGAGGCACATATGTACTTGCAACAATGGTTGATACAAGCATTTGACATTGTTTTAAGCTACACTATCACATGCTTTGGGGCTCGTTAGGGACCACCTTCTTTTGATCTTCAAGTGAAGAGAATTCGATAACAAAGTCTTCTGGATAATGGTGCTTGAGCATATTCTGCTGTACGAAGACGTTAAACTGTTTCAATTGTTGCTCGAACATCCGCCACATGCACTGTCCAGCTTGGTTCGTCTAACAATATATATATTATACAACTTATATATCCTCAAGACGTCGTCTCCGGCACCTCTATTATGCTAATCCTCCCGCTAATCCTCTCTCGTTTCTTCTCTCTCCAAAGTAATTCTTGTGCGCACGAGTTTAGTACCCAGCATACGTATATATCTAGAAGTAGTTACAAGACTGAGCTCGTTCCAGTTTGGATGGGGACCCGGATTTTCTTTCCGGCCACAAAGGAGGAGATAAAAACAATATCAAGTGACGAATAGAATGAGCGAGGCAGCAAATCCATCCCAGCACCCGCATACATCTGCTCAGTTGGGTCTTTAGTTGCTCCTAGACATTCAATTCTTGAACGTTGCAGTTCGATTTGACTGTGAGGCGCTCAAAGTGGACAGGATTCGACAGTAAAGAGTTCGATTCAAGCTCGATTTGGTGGCCAAGCACCTCGGTTGATGGACTGGGGCGGTGGGTGTGCGAGGTGCGCGTCCTGGGGCGGCACGGCGCCAGGCCCTGCCATGGTGGTGCACGAGCACGATGTCGCAGCGTTCGCGGACTCCCCCGATTGCTGCGACGAGGGCTGGGTTGCGTCCCTCATTTCGATCACCATGATAATCGGGACTGTGTTCCGTTCTGCTTGCCATATTGATCGGTCTGATGCAACCCCTGCAGGTCGCAGCTCAGCTGCTGTGATCTTGTGCTGCCATTATCTGGAGGCAGCGGCGGCGCTAAGGCATCCATGACGACGGCGTCTGTCGATGAGATTTACGGTCCTTCGGAAGGCAGTGACAAACAACCAGCAATGTGACGAGTTGGAGGTGGCTGACGATGCACATGCATTGGAGACTCGGCAGCCCAGCGGTCTTGGGACGGCGTGGCGACAATCGCTTGAGCGCGAACACCTTCTAAGTTGATCCACACGGCAAACCGTCGCCGTGATGAAAAGGATTGACACTGGTGGCTTGTCGTGTTCATTCAAGTAGTGGCATCGTCGGGCACTCGGGCAGCTGCACTGAGTTTCATTCACCACCGCTACATCAGGTTGAAGAGCATCATGCAAGACATGTCGATGCCCGATCTACATGTTGTCGGCCTTGATCTATCCACATATGACCCAATTTTGTGCTAGTGACGACCACTACCTTCGATGTGGATTCTCAGTTGGGTCTCATGTGGTGGCGTTTGATGCTAGCAGATTGGATTTGTGTGAGGTAGAGGAGTCTCAATGGTGGCGGATAAGCGGGCAATGTCGACGTTTGGGCTTACCGATGCATAAGGCATGATTGGAAATATAGATTAGAGATGGCCAGGAGTTCATGCGTGCTGGAGATGGTGCTCGTCCTTGTTTTGATCCAGTGATAGATTGTGCGATCGCGGTGACTTGAGCCATATGATGAGATGATTGAGTCCTACGGTGCAATATTGGCTAATACCTTGGGTAAAACAGTGTTTTGGGATTCTGTTAGACTGTTTTTATCCCTCCTGTGATGTACCCCAAGAGAATGACAAACAAATTGGTGCTGGTGTGGCGACTCATTCTCGCTCTCAACGACGACGAGGGAACTATGGTTGTTGCTGGTTGCTCAGTTGTCGCAGAGTGTCTTTTTTTTTTCGCTATATTCACTAGCTGCTTTGTAATGACTACATGTAACACATGTTACCTAGGTCGGAATAAAATTCCCTATTCCAAAAAAACAAGGTATTACCCTATAAGGAACGAGTTTTGGTTTTAAAAAAAAACTTCTCTCTCTTTTTCCTTTTTTAAAAAACTTCTCTCTTTTCTTCTCTCCCCCGCGCGCGCAGCCCAGCAGGCCTCTCTTTTCTTCGCGCGCAGCCCAGCAGGCCTCTCTTTTATTTTCTCTCTCCCGCGCGCACAGCCCAGCATGCCGGCCCAGCCGAGCCCAACCCGCCCTGGCCCCTTCTCTCACTCGGCAGGCGCCCTGCCCCGACGCCGCCGCTCGGCCGCTCCAACTCCACAGTTCACACTACTCCCGCGCGAGTAGAAACTCCCCTTTCTCGCCGCTCGCGCCCCCTTCGCCTCCCGCCCGTTTCCCTCCCTTAAACCCCCTCCGTCATTGCATTGAAACGGCCCGTAGATCTGCAAGGAGAGGAGGCGCAGTGGGAGGCGGCGGGGCTGGGACGCTGGGTCGTCACCAGGCGAAGCCGGTGGTGCACGCCGCCGAGGACGAGGACGGCGGCGACGACGGGGTGGGCTGGTCGCGGAGCCTGACGGATGACGACATCGAGGAGCTCAAGGGCTGCGCCGACCTGGGATTCAAGTTCAGCTACGACGAGATCCCCGAGTTCTGCTACTCCATGAGCCAGCGCCTCCTCGACGACCACCCGTCTCCGGCGGCCGCGCCCGAGGCTGTCGCGCCGGTTGCGCTGCCCATCACACCAACTGGAAGGTCTCCAGCCCCGGTAAGCTAATCGACGCTGTCCCTGTCCCTGTCGCGTGCGTGTGTTCCATCTTTTCGAGAAACCAAAGTGGGGGCAAAGGAAGCGGACCTGAATTTTCTTCCTCATGTGCTGCATATCGATTTGCGTCTCCCTCTCTCGCTGATGGGGCAAAGTGGAGCTCTTGTTACTGCAGGAAGATGGGGCGATTGCTGCTGCTGCTGGAAGTGGAGCTTTTGTTCTGGACGCACAGCAGGTGTTTGAGGTAATGGCTTGCTGCCTCACGCACTCTTCAATTTTTCACAACTCCAATTGAAGTTTTCTCTTTTGTGCCATGATACTACAGAAGCAGCATCGAAATAGGCACAGAGCACAGCAAACTTGATTTGAGCACAGCAACATAAACAGCAAAGCATTTCTGACTTGATTGAGGACAGTAGATGCTTATCAGATCTATTGAGAATTGGTTCAGTTTTTTTTCTTCCGACTATACCATTTTAATTTGAGCACAGTAATTTAAATACAAAACATGCCGATTGCAGGCAAGGAGGATTCTCAAGTGAAGTGGCTTCCTTTCTGAGTTTTGATTCGGTGTTTCTGCAGGGACATCCTTGGCGTCTCCGTGGGATGGAACTAGCTTACTTGTGCTGCCAACGAAAATCCAATATATACCGGCGCCAGCCCTTATTTGCCTATTTCAAGTAATGCTCCAATAATGTCACACTCTCAGGTACTGTATCTGAACAAGTTTTGCTTTGATTTGATCAGCTTCAGCGATGAATGAGGCACATGGTGTCAACTTTGTTGAAGTACTCTACATATTTATGTGTATATATGATGTGATCACAAACATAGGAACGAAATATCCTATCTTCAAAATATACATATGTGGATTTTTCCTTGGAGAGCCTTACTATGTACAGGATAGAACAACAGGACAAAATTACAGAGTATCAAAGGTGATAGCTTATGCAAGAATTAATTAAAAATCAAAGCGATCAACTCTTATGTTCACTGAGTTTGCTAATTTCTAATCCAATATCGGACAGCCATGATTATATTATATTATTATGCACCAAGTTGTACAAAATAATTGGAAGGAACTCTACATTTATTGGCTGCATCTATTAATAATTCAACAGGAATAAACAAAATAAAAAGGATATCCTAGGAATGCTCTTCATGCACCATGATTTATATGTGTTTGCAGTCTGCCCTTTTTCGTCCTGTCATTTCCAACTTCTCATCATACCAGATGCCAGTATTCTCACTTTCATGATTTTCTTGAAATCTCATTAGGAGCAAGAAGACATGAGCAAAATATATGAAGCCAATGGCAAAGAAGACTCCATTTCCATGGTATGTTTCTTGGTTCATCTAATGTTTATAGCTTGTCATTTGTAAGTAACAACTTGTGCTCATTTACGCTAACCATAAAAGGCATATGCTCATTCCTGTATTGCGAAAACAGATGCAATAGAAAGGCGTGTCGTCTTTTGTAAGTATGTCATTTTCATCATGCCTTGGAACAAGATCACATCTTTTCATAGGACGAAATGAATCCTAACATTTTATTGATGTTTGTTTTTCCAATGGTTATATTTCAGGTTAATATTACAGAGCATAGTGATGCTGCCTGTTTTGAGAATCATGACCGATGAAAATCACTTTCAGGTGAGTTTTTATTGGAATCATAGGTGCTAAGCTCAACTATTTGCACTGTGCTGGGAATATATTAGGCACATGAGCAGAACTTTGTTCCATATGTGTGCACTGCTTTTGTTGCACTGTGCTGGGATTATATTTTGGGCATGTTTTGGTCACACTTAGATCTATCCTTTGCCTAGACATTAATAATCCCCATGTTTGCCTGCTTATTATCTGTCACACCATATACCTCTGTAAACCAAATATGCTATGTAACAGCCTGTGTTTTCTGACATGGTGGAAGTACATTATTACCGAGTCATGCCTTTCTAGTACTGTACATATAGCTAGGGGCCAGAATCTTCTATGGAGTCATATTCTTAATTTACTGGCATGCATGGTCGATGGAATATGTGAAATAGTATTAGCCTAGGTGATCCTTGTGACCCTTCTCAAATAACTGGACTTCTGTACTTTCTGTTGGATTTTTGCTCATCATGCAACAGTAGAGTAGCCCTGGTGTCATGTGCGTGGTGACCGTGGTCAAGTTGTGTCTAGAGTCCAGTTAGGGTTAAAGTCAATTTTCTAGTTAGTGTCCTAATTTAGTTGGAAAGTCAAGAGTTTGAGTCTGTTACAATGTAACCAGCCGGCTCCATATATACTGGAGGTATATATGGAAGTTGAAGGATTAAGCAAGTTGAGATTATTCTAGTTTCCCCGTCTTGTTCTCTAGTTCCCTGTCTATTGCTTCCAATCCCAATCCCCTGCTGAATTATCTATCCTAGGAGACTAGGGCTTATCCTGCACATGACAACTTGGTATCAGATTCCAGACGATCCGCAGTCTTCCTTGCGCCATGACGGACGACGTCAAGACCACAGCAAAAGAGGGCGAGGTAGGTGATACTCAGGCGCTCCTTAAGGCCATCCTCGCGAAGCTTGAGCATCTCGACAACGTGGAGGCCAAGATCGCAGATATTGAACAACGCCTCGTCGATCATCAATCAGCAATCTCCAGCTTGGAGAAATCTCATGAACTCGTACTCGGTTCCAATGGCAAGCCGATTCCAACCACAAACGGGTTCGACGAGAACAGCAAGACGGACGATGCGAACAGCAAGAAGGAAGGGTCTTGTTTTGGCGATGGCATCTTGGGTAAGTATGCCTCATCATCTAGCAAAGGAGACTTCCCACCGCCACTGCCGCAGCCGCAGCCTCACGGTTCTCAGGATCATGGCAGACACCAGCAGGATGATTATGGGTTTCATCCTCGACCTAAACTGGAGTTTCCGATGTTTGACGGCAAGGAAGACCCATTACCATGGCTTAATCATTGTGGGACTTTCTTCCATGGCCAGAACACCCCGGAGGGGCGCAAGGTCTGGTATGCATCCTTGCATATGACGGGAACAGCTCAGCTATGGTACTATCGTCTTGAAGTCAACTCCGGTCAACCAGCATGGCGCAGTTTTGTCCAGCTTGTCCACAAACGTTTTGGTCCTCCAATGACTGATAGTCCTCTTGGGGAGTTAGCTCTCCTTCGTCGCACTATGTCTGTGGAGGACTATTGCAACAGATTTCTTGCCTTGGCATGTCGTGATGCAGATTTGACAGAAAATCAACAGGTTCAGCTGTTCACGGCAGGATTGGGACATCAGTTAAAGATTGACGTTGCTCTACACTGGCCAGAGACACTTGATGATGCGATTATACTTGCTAAAGCTTATGAGCAACGCCTGAACATTGGTGGGAGAGTTTCTGTAAGTTCAGCGGGCAGTGGCTCATTTTCTCTTTCAGCGACGTTACCAAGAAAGCGTTTAACACCGGCTGAGATGGCTCAACGAAAAGCAGATGGGTTGTGCTACAACTGTGATGAAAAATACGTCTTCGGTCATATCTGCAAGAGGCTATTTGTCATCGAAGTGATTGGTTTTGATGAAGATCCTCAATTTCCCTACAGCTCGAGGGCGAGCTGTTTGTGCAGGAGGGGAGAGATGTCATGTGCGTGGTGACCGTGGTCAAGTTGTGTTTGGAGTCCAGTTAGGGTTAAAGTCGATTTTCTAGTTAGTGTCCTAATTTAGTTGGAAAGTCAAGAGTTTGAGTATGTTACAATGCAACCAGCCGGCTCCATATATACTGGAGGTCACGGCCATTGAAGGATTAAGTAAATTGAGATTATTCTAGTTTCCCCGTCTTGTTCTCTAGTTCCCTGTCTATTGCTTCTAATCCCAATCCCCTGCTGAATTATCTATCCTAGGAGACTAGGGCTTATCCTGCACATGACACCTGGTTTGATTCCCATTGTGAGAAAAGTAGCACACCGATAACTTCTGTAATTTTACTCTGAAGGACGTATTGTGCTAAACTTACATCCAGGTGATCCGAGGAGGCGCCGCTACGCATCGGGATAATTCAATGTCCAGAAAATGTGAAGAGGGGCAGAGGCCGACCAACTTTGTCTTGGGCGGAATCGGTAAAGAAGGATTTGAAGGATTGGAATATCGCTAAGGAGCTAGCCATGGATAGGAGAGCGTGGAAGCAAGCAATCCACGTGCCGGAATCTTGATTTGCCCCCTTTTTTTTTTTGTTTTTTTTGGCCTTAACCCCTTTTGTCTTTTTCCTTGTTCCATCCCCCCTCTTCCTTCTGCTTTTTTTTTTTTGGTTTTGCCTCTCATGTTGGTCCCTGCAGGTTTCATCTCTAGCCCCAACTTGCTTGGGAAAAAAGGCTTGGTTGTTGTTGTTGTTGTTGTTACATCCAGGTGATCCCTCCTCTATTGCCCAGAATGAACACATTGGTATTTATCGTATTCTACTGAATTAGAGCTGCAATGCTTTATTGAATGATAGTGAGGTATTCTGAATGAAACTATTTTAATTTGATTCATCTATCATGCTAATTTTTTAGGTGATTCATCGTGCTTATGAATGGAAGTTAGATTAACTGAATAAAACACAGTTAGGTAATTCCTAAATTCCCTGCTCCATTCTCTCAACTACAAACCTAGATTTTGCTGAGTAATGTAATGTGCCGATTATGTGGGTGGGGTTCCTACAGAATTCAGTTTGGGACGGCAGAATTATTTCAGTGAGCTTGGTTTTCAGCTTATTTTCCATGGAGCAGTGGCTACATGCTTCATCATCGCAATGTCATGGTCAGATTTTTGTTGTGCAATGAGGGACTGTTAGATTGCATCATCTCAATGTCAATCTCAATGCCGGATTTTGCAAAGGAACTGCTACTTTGTGAGATTTCCATCAAAGGATCTTGGATCAGTAAGTGAGCAGTGCAAGGAGATTGGCTCTTCTGAAAGACCATTGCTTTATTTGTACCGGTGAAGAATTATGTAGGAATTTATTAGCACAACATTTTTGAGATCTTTTTTATGTACGTGGATAGTACTCATGTGTTCATGTTTTAGACTTGTAGCTGTGCAAACTGAATATTAGTTTTTTTTTCCACACGTGTAGCCCAGAATTGTTGCAGGTTAAAGATAGAATATAAAGTTATATTTCAGCAGCTTTTGTAAATCTTTAATATCACTCTGTTTGCAGCATCTATATATGCTCCCATTATTTTGTAAGTTGGCTGGACAACAGTAGGGTGAATTATTTTTATGACCATTTTAATATATTGAATTCTGTCAATAGCATCCAATAGCAAACAAAACTCATACAAGAAAAATGTGATTTTTTATATATACAAAGGCACAGTTGATGTGTTATCTAGACTTCTAGAAACATGCATGATTTGATATATTTTTTTAATTTAGATCCGCAACAACGCCCAGTCTGCTAGTTCTTTTGATAATCATGTATCTATCACATATTAGGGCAACCATTTCTATTTCAGGGTCACGTGCCTGTAACGACATAGTTTATTAGTACTGAAATGAAAAATATGAAACAATTAATGGCGATTTAGTTATTAGGGATTACGGACAATCACATATTTAGATATAGCAATGGCAAGTAAAAGGCAATGACCATCTTAAAACCAACTGGCAGGTTCGATTGCATGAATAGACTGGTCATCTTTTAGGTTAAAACAACTTTTTAATACAACGCAGCTATGTATAAAGGAACAAATGTAGACTATTTTTTTTTTATTTGGTACCGTTCACAACTAACCGAATTAATCAAAGTAATTCTCAACAATTATTGCAAGTGTTAAATATGCTGGGACAGAAAATGGATGATATTCCTCAACTTTTAAGAGTTTGATATACATCCAAATCTGGTACTTGACCTTAAAAAATTGCAATGAGCTAGGTCACAAAATTTCTTTGACTCTGAATTATATAGGTACTTAGATGGTGAGGGACGTGATCAAGGGGACGTTAGAAACAGCTTAACTACTCAAGGCACGTCAAGTCGTTGTCAGCAATAACTTCTTGCCACTACACTAGAATTCTAAAGCATAAGACCAGCCTCAGTGTAGTGCAGCTTCAACTATCACGTCATTTACTGTAGACCAAAGGTGCTTCATTTTTCCTTTTGCCCGTAGTGTGAGCACCACTGCCTGGTGCAGAACGTGGGCCCAAACAAAGAAAAAAGAATGAGCTCGTCCTCACACCGTTCTCTCTCATTGTAAAGACCAAACCGTTCTCTCTCACACAGAACATCTGCAAATTACTATTTTATTCATCAGTGGAACCAGACAGTCGGTGCATGTAGAGGCTTCGGTGCCGGATTTTCCAAATGAGGCACCGATGGCTGCAGTGGGGAGGCTTCGGTGCCTGGAACCAAAGATTCCTTCAGGCACCGTTTTCAAGCATACACTGCGGCTGGTCTAAAGGAGAAGAAAAACATAGCATGAAGTAAAATAAGAAGCAACCTGAAAAGAGCATTGTTACTAATAGCATGTAACAGATAGGTACGGATAAAAAATTTCAAGTAGAATCCAAGAGGCATGCAAAAGGTACCTCTAAGCACCACAATTATAAGAGATCAAAGCAAGATTTACTGAATCATGGCTTCCTATTTATGCTGAATGCAGTACATCCTTTGTTGCATGTAACCTCCTGCTCCCCTTTTCTCTAATGGTTTTTTAATGAATATCTCAAACAGTGTGCAGCCCCTTCCCATTGTTTCCTTTTTGTTTAGAAAAAAAAAAACAAAAAAATAGCGGGCGCCGTCCTCTCCCACCCCGGCGGCCACCGCCGCCCTCCCCTCCACCTTCCCGGCGGTCTAGTCATTTCCTTGCAGAGCCCGCACACAAAACTGAATTTGCGATTCAGCCCCTCCCTGACCTTCCCTCCAAAATGTGAAGCCTTTCGAAACCCCTAGAGTGCTGCTAGCATGGCTCTACGGCTACTAGGCCCCTTCTTCCCGTTACAACTGCATCACCTCCACCATTTATCTCCCCGCTCCCCATCCACCTCCACAAGAAAGGGCTTTCTGCTTCGCTACTCCCGTCGGATCCGGCCGTCAAATAATGTGAGGCCTCACCCCTCGATTCCCCTTTTTCTCCCCTCTATTCCGATTTCTTCAATTCGGTTTCATACTCGCCCTCCCTTCAGTTTGGTTATGGTATTTTTGTTGTGTTCGATCGGAAGGAATAACAGCAAATGTTTGCAGCTAATTCTTGTAGATTGGCCAGCAATGGCGTCGTCGTCCTCCGGGGGCTGGAGGACGGCTCATCGTGGGAGCTCCTCCTCCTCCACCACGCCCGCCGGCGGCATCCTCGACATTCAATCACTGCCGTCTTCGCTTTCGGAGATCGAACACTTCCTGCGTGCTGCCGATGAGGTGGAAGCGGCAAGCCCGCGCGTTGCGTACCTCTGTAAGTCTTCTTCGCTTCCCAAGTCCCCATCGGTCCAGGTAGAACTGTGTCCAAATCTCTTCTATCTAAAAAGTCTCTACTATCTAAAATCGCTCTTTCGTTGTCCGTCCTGCCAACATTTTGTTTTATATTGAGTTCAAACTCAAATTCGTTCGTGTGAGGTCGGCCGCTTGAGTCCGTGTGATTTCCTCCGCTTGAGTTCACGTGAATAGCACGCGTCCGTCGCGGTTTCTATTATGCCCGTGATTTCCCTCTACCTGAAGTCCGTGTCCGGCAGTACAGTTGTACGTAAATCAAAGAAGGCAGAGCTAGGATTTAATAGATAGAAACAACAAAGGAGGCAGCAATTTTTTCTGAGGATTAATAGATGGAAACAACAAAGGCCTTCGATTTGCCCTTTTGCTGAGTCTGAGTGATTTATGCGTTTTATCCGGGGCCTTATGCAAAGCTCCGGGAGCAGCAATGGCGGCCGGTCTGCTCTTGCGTTATTTTTCCCCCTTCTGCGACGTGTGAAGGAGGAAGAAGATGGCTTAGAGGTGGGGCCCAGCGGGGCCTGGTATTGTATCTGCTATGCGCACACGGTTAGGTTACATGTAAGCATGTTCAAATTGGTTGCTCAATCGCACAAAATTTCTAGAATAAAATGTGAGATTTACACTTCCACAAAGGAATGTTCATGATCTCAACAAAAGGAATATATTCATCAGTTAACTACTATCCACCGTATTGTCAGAGAGATAAACATGAATCATTATGCAACGTCTACTTCACGGGCAATGCTTCATTAGCTTCATTTAAAAATAGAAATACCTCTACCAGCCAAACGGTTATACAAAGTGATTCTTATTCACTGGAGAAACATTTCAAAAAATAATAATTAAATAGCTGTTGCAGATACCATGAATTAAGTCGTCATGACCACAGAAAACAATCTAAGTGATGTTGCATGATAGGATTGAAGAAACTTGGTGAAGAGTATATTTCATATTTCTTGCTTATATATGTTATACATTTTTCTTCTCGTTACCAAGTAATTGCTGTGAACTTTTTTTTTTGAGTAACAATTTTACCTCATGACAACAAATAAAGCAAATTGACAACAAAATGTCTAAAGGCTGATGCTCAAACTAAAATTTGGTCCCTAAATAACCTTATATTATGCAAGTTTGTCACTGGATTCTAACATATTATTGTTAAAATGCTATGTACTTATATTATGAGAGTATGAAATAGCCTTCCTAAAAAACCTTATATTATGCAAGTTGTCATTGGGTTCTACATATTTTTGTTAAAATGCTATGTACTTCATATGTTGAGAGACAAAATGAAATAGCCTTCCCTTGTAGGTTAAAGAGTGTAATGAACTTTTCAGCTCCCGTAGCAACACCGGGCAAATTGCTAGTTCAGGAAATAAACTGATACCACTACTAACTGCGTTGAGCCATCAGGTCGTGTCCATGCGTACAAGAAATCCAATGCCATCGATCCATCAAGCAGCGGCTCAGGCGTTCGACAGTTCAAAACAGATCTCGAGGAAATAATAGAAAGGGTATGTCACTACACTCTGAACACCGTGCATACTTCAGAATGGAAGTAAACTATTTCCGTTTTCTAAAAGTAATCCTTCTTGTACTTTAGGACAACGATTCTACACTGATGAGAAGGGTCAAAGAGAGCGATTGGCAGGAAGTTGCTACATTCTACCTTCAGTACTACTACACTTACATAAGCTCCCTTAAAGATGGTGCCGATGATAAATCCCGCGGGTCGGTCAGCAACCCCTTATTCTCCGTTACTTGTGTAGTGTTTTCCTTCTAACATGCATCTAACTGATCTGTACTCCCTTTTGGTAAAACCCCCAGGGTTCAACTCACTAGAGCTTATAGAACTGCTAATGCACTGTATCTGGTCCTAGATGCCATCAGCATCTCCAAGGGGATAGAAGTTGATCAAGCGGTAATTGCCCACCCTCATTGGCCCGTTGGTCGCATACGTACTTCCTGCTGCAATTTCAGTTCCAACTCGTTCCGTCATCCTTTCACTTTTGTTCCCTTAATTTCCTGTCACGCTGCACTCAATTGTCATCCCACCTCTGTTATCAAATGGTGCAGGTTCTGGAGACCCACAATCAAGTGGAACAAAACAAGAACATCTATATCCCTTACAATATCCTGCCTCTCCATCCTGGAAGCAGCAGCCATCCCATCATGCGGTTTCCCGAGGTCTGGGAACTGTCCACGTTCAAATCCAGAACTTAATATCATTATCAATTAGACAATGAGAGATGGTTAGTTACGGATTGACTGCAACGCCTTATTCTTGCTATCACGTAGGTCCAAGCTGCTTCATGTGCACTCTGTAACACAAACAACCTTCCTTGGTCCAATGGCAACAACAGAAAGCCTGGCGACGATCTTCTGAGCTTTCTGCAGGAAGTATTCGGTTTTCAGGTTACCATACTGGGATACTTCTTTTTTCATTTCATGTTGATATTTGTGATTTGTTTATGACACTCTCTAACTTATCTATCGCTGAATCATTTTACAGAAGGATAATGTGGCCAACCAGAGGGAGCATATCATACTACTCCTTGCAGATGCTCACATACGACAAGTACCCCGGCCTCATCAACTAGATAAGGTATTCCCTTCAGATTCATATAAAACACATGATGAACCGCTTGATATTTCTGTGCTTGTGACATCTGTGCATTTTCTTTTTCTGGATAACGTTACAGTTGGATGACCGTGCACTGGATACGGTAATGGACAAGCTATTTAAGAACTACAAGAAATGGTGCAAGTACCATGGCCGTGAAAACTTTATATGGTACGTTGTGCTCTACAATTCTATAATCTGATATGCTCGTCTTGACATTACTTGACGTGTAAGTTGGTGACTTCCATTGTAGGTTGCCGGCTATTCAGAATAATGTTCAGCAGCATAAGATACTCTTTACGGGCCTGTATCTTTTAATTTGGGGGGAAGCAGCCAACCTCCGATTCATGCCCGAGTGCCTCAGCTACATATACAACAATGTAATGCATTGTTGCTTTTATATTTAACATACGCCAAAAGTTGATGCGAAACATACGCATATTGGATGCAAATTTTCTTTCGTATGAAGCCAAACATGCAAGGGACATATTAATATTAACCATCTATTCGCTCTACATATAGTCACATTGATCAAAACATTACTTTAGTACAGCATCGTAAATTTCTTTAGTTATAAAATAGTGACCCATGAAAGACACAAGTCCGAGAATGCAACTTTGACCAACATGTGCTAGTAGTTCTCAAGACCAATGCACTCATCCTTTTACTGCTGTAAACCTTGTAATGGTTCTGCTAGTCAGGTGATTTTGAGATGCATGCCGACCTTGGTCATTTGTTGGTTGAAATTAGTATCCCTCAAAGTTTTTGTGGTGTTCACTGTAGTGAAGTAAATTTTGAGAACTTCCTTGTATTCTCTGAACTTGTGGTTATCTGTTTTTTAGTGCCATATGAGGTTTCAGACCATTGTCACTGGGTGAAATATTGAGGTTAATGCTGCCAATGCTTTTGTGCACAAAAGGTTATTCATACAGCAAATGTGCTTGATTGCCGATATTAGTCGATCATGATTTCTCGTGGTAAGATTGTTAGTGCTGGGTATTGACGGTGTTGTTAATGACAGATGGCTTATGAATTGCATGCCACATTGCATCATCACGTGACCATGACGGGTGAATATTTTAAACCAGTGTATGGTGGTGAAGAAGAGGCATTTTTAAACAATGTCATAACTCCAATATATCATGTTATAGAGAAGGTACAGTCCATTTTCTGTGGTGATGTTTAGTTTGTAGCATAGTAATGAAAATACCCGCAAAAAAAAAGCATAGTAATGAATACCTTTTGACTTTTAAATAGGAAGCTGAAAAGGCCAAGACCATGCCATCAAAGCATTCACGTTGGCGAAACTACGATGACCTGAATGAATACTTCTGGTAAGTTCTGATCTCATTTGTTATTCTTTCTTATAATTATGTGGGCTGGTATTTTGAGGAACATTCGAGTGATTATTTGTCCACTGATGGTCAGGTCAAGTGAGTGCTTCCAATTAGGATGGCCTATGGAATCAGTTGCAGAGTTTTTCAAGACTTCGAATGATGTTCCTCCTCATCTGGTGAATGGAGTGCGTGCCTTGTGCTGATAATAAACCTATATTACCTTCTTGTAGTCTCATAACTTTGCGCTAATCTTATACTAGAAACATCTGAAAAATATGCATGAGTTCTAACTGTTTGTAAGAAAGAAGTCTCATCTGATAATTTAAAAATTAATGTGACATACTGTGCAGCAATGGGAGCATGATACTGTATGTGAGCTGCTTTATATGCTATTTGTATTTAGTTGTTTTTCAATCTTCCATGGAGAAGGGATCCTTTTGGAGTCTTAGTACTGTCCACTAAATTTGGATTCGAATTGCATCTAAATTGAAGTCAAGCATAGAGGGAATCCTTGTAAAGGGCGAATTAACGTATATGTTTCTTATTGTGGTCCAGGCGGACATGTCAGCTGAAAAGGAGAAATGGACTGGGAAAATAAATTTTGTTGAAACTCGGTCAGTTTGGCAAATCTTCCGTAGCTTCAATAGGCTGTGGAGCTTCTTAATTTTGTATTTTCAGGTTTGCAAATCTTTGTCTTGTTCTGGTTCTTTTGTTACTCCTTTATCCTTATCCACATTATCTCTTAAGGCAGCATTTCTGCTGTTTTTTATCTTAAATGTAGGCCATGCTTATTATTGCGTGGAATGGTGACACACC
Organism: Eragrostis curvula; assembly: GCA_007726485.1. Lineage (NCBI taxonomy): Eukaryota > Viridiplantae > Streptophyta > Magnoliopsida > Poales > Poaceae > Eragrostis > Eragrostis curvula. The sequence goes on along the minus strand of CM017441.1, from coordinate 44,495,405 downwards.
TTTCCATATCGTTGAAGCAGATGGACTGAAGACTGTATCGAGCATATTCATAACGCACGCCATTTTGAATATGCTTCAAGGTACGCCCCCTCTTTGCGCCTGCCAGGTGCCTATGTTAGGCTGTATGTACACATATAATTGCTGCATCTATTGACATAAGAACCAAAGAATTTGTTTCTGCGAAGTAGCTAAAAAGTATTGTTTTTGTCAAAGTTCTTTTTACTTGAGGATTAAATTCCGCTCAAACATAACTAATTAGCATGAAACTGGAACAGCATTGCATTTGTTTAGGACGAAAAGTACTTTTGTACAGGTGTCATTTGTTTTTGTCTCATTTAATATATTTATATATTTAATGCAGCGACCCTTGAAATTTTGTTGAGCTGGCAAGCAAGAAAGCACATGTCGCTTTATTATGGGCACTCATTTTGCCAGTTGCATATGCATACATGTGGGAAGATCCAACTGGTCTCGCAAGATCTGTTAGAAATCGGTTGGGTGGCCAGCAGAGGCCCTTGGTTTACATTTTGACAGTGGTGGTATACATGGTACCAGAAATTATCTCAACCCTATTTTTCTTCCCAGTCCTTAGGAGAGCTTTTAAGAGATCAAATCATAAATTCATAAGAGTAACCATGTGGTGGTTGCAGGTAATTTTTTGTTTGCCTTTTTTCTTTAATTATTTTTACCCTTTAGGTAGCACTAACGTGCAAATTTGTACAGCACAACCTATTTATTGGAAAAAAAATGCAAGATGGTGTATTGTCCTTTTTCAAGTATGTTTTCCATCCTGTTCATCTTTTTTGTAGTTTACCACTGAATTTCTTTCCTAAAGTTTTTTTTTTTTCTCTTTGTAGGTATATGATGTTCTGGGTCTTGCTTTTAATCACAAAAGGAATCCTGAGCTACTACACGCAGGTAAACATGAATATATTTGTGCATTCTTACTCCTTTTTTTTTTTAAAAAAAAAGATTGTTGATTGGTGGTGCCACGGTGTTCTGCATCCTAGTTTTGCCAATTATGTAGATGTAGCCATGTGAATAGTGAGAACTGTATAGTACCGTGATAGGATTAGACACCAAATTCATGTTCCATGTGTAGCGTACGACACATGGTGCATACTATATTCTGTATGACAAGTAGCCATTTATGTGATGTTTTGTCCAATAAAAGATCAGAGAGAACAGAAAAGAAAACTGTAACATTCTTTGCCACCAGTACTTGGTTTCACTAATAACAGGTCAATCTCTGTCCTATATTTGTCCTGAAGATCCAACCGCTAGTGCCGCCAACAAAACTTATAAAGGAGGAACCAATATGGACATTTCAGGGGAATGGCTTCTTTGCCCATGGTAACTCTTAAATATCGATGATATTTATTAACTCTTAAATATTGATGATATTTATTAACGTTTCTCCTTACTAATTATTCTTTAATCTACAGCGCTTAAAATCGGCGATATGATTGCACTTTGGGCTCCTATCATTCCTGTATGCTTCCGCTTCCTTTCCTTTAATTGCATTTAACAGTACTAGTGTTCTCCTTCATTTGACTTAATAGTTCAATGCAGGTCTATTTCATGGACATACAGGTTTTGTACGCACTGTTCTCGGCATTCGTTGGTTATATCCATGGGTCTTGGCTGGGTCTTGGTGAGGTTAGTAAATGATATCGCTGTAGACAGGGTCTTAAGCCCTTTGCACTTATAGGCAACTTCCTTGCAAGCAATATAACTCACCCAAGGTTCCATTTGTCGGTTTTATGAAATCAGATACGCACAATTGAAATGTTGAGAGAACGATTTGAACGTCTGCCTTATGCTTTCAATGAATGCTTGGTGTCATCTGAAGCAAACAAGAAGAGCCAGGCTGCTTTCTCTTGCAAAGCTGAGTACACCAAAGAGGAAGAAAGAATAGCATCAAGATTTTCCCAAATTTGGAATCTAATTATTACAAGTCTCCGTGAGGAAGACCTGATAAGCAACAGGTAAGGCATCCAAGGCCTATGCATATAGGGACTTTTCTTTTTGGCTTCTTTAAAAACTCTTCTCTTGATCTCTCTCTTGATCTCTTTCTCTCCCACTAATTTGATAGAGAGAAGGACTTGTTACTTGCTCCGTACTACAGAGACCGCGATATGAGAATAATTCAGTGGCCACTTTTCCTGCTAGCTAATAAGGTATTATCCTTATAATCTGATTAGACTGCTATGTTATATGCTTGCTACTTTAATGAATTGAATTATTTGTGTTTCATTTATACTTTTGGACTATTTCAGATGCCGTTAGCATTGGATATGGCAGCAGGTAGCAGAGGAAACGATCGTGACATAAAGAGAGCAATGAAATCAGATGAATATTTTTCTTCTGCTATAAAGGAGTTCTATGGATCACTCAAAAAGATCATGTCTGCCCTTGTGATAGGGCCACAAGAGATTGGGTACATTTAACATTTTTGGTTTCTTATTAGTCGTATAGATTTGATTTTGTTCCAGAAACACTCGATAAGGCTTATAATATATTATGAAACATATGTTTCAGTGTCATACAGATGATTTTCAAAGTGGTGGATGATCATATCGCACGGGATACTCTTATAAAAGAGCTGAACATGAGTAACCTTACAACCTTGTACAAAAAAGTTGCTGAGCTACTGGACTTACTGGTATAGAACTGCTTATTATCATGTCCTGGTATCATCCTTTGAGGATATCATCTAACTCTTTCTTTTTCAACGCAGCAAATGAATAAAGAAGAAGACAAATCTTGAGACTGTTCCAGGATATCTTTGAAGTTGTTACGAGAGACATGATGAACGGGCAATTTACCGGGTATCAAACCTTATCATCAATTCAAATGGAGAACTCGCAGAATACCTTAACTGATAAAGTTATATTTTATGTACCATCTCGTTCACTTGATAGATGGGACATCAGATGGCTTGCATTTTATGAATAAAATGGCCTAAGGAAAGGGTTGTGTAGTTTAGTGGGGAGACATTGTAATCAGAATTTGCTTGGTCCCTCTGTTATGCTTTTTGCACAAAGAAAGTATGCTGTTCTTTGTAGATGAAACTGTAAATTGTTTCGTACCGCAATTTGCAGTGCGCTGTTCTTAATAGACGAAACTCACATAGCCACATGCCAGGTTTTTTCAGCACATGTTGATAGGTTCTTGGTTGTCATGATACATATTGGGTTTCTTATTTGTGTTTATTATATATTTGGCAGACTAGAAGAATCATTACATGGAGATCAGTTGTTCAAAAATGCGATTGATTTTCCTGTGAAGGAATCACCTGCCTGGATTGAACAGGTCATCTCCTATCTGGTTTTATGTATCTATTTATTTTGTAAATGGTGCATAACTGATACTAAGTAACTTGGTTTGTGATTATGCTCTTTATTGGTTTCAGATAAAAAGGATGTGTGGAATGCTCACGGTGAATGAATCGGCTATAGATGTCCCTGCAAACCCAGATGCCCAAAGGCGTCTAATCTTTTTTGCCAAATCGCTTTTTATGGTTATTCCTGCTGCCCCACAAGTGCGACATATGATGGCATTCTCGTAAGTCGGCTGTGTTTCCAAACATTATTCTTCTCTTAGCGTTCATAGTTAGTTGGTCATAACAGACATTCAACTTTTTTCTGTATAATTTAGCATGGAATTGTCTTTCTATTTTGCAGCATACTCACTCCTTATTATAAAGAGGACGTGCTCTTCTCTTCAGAAGCACTAGAGAGAGAGAAGGAGGATGGAATTTCTATTCTTTTCTATTTGCAACAGATTTACCCAGGTTTTTCTTAATAAATGGTGTAATTTTTGGATTACAATATCGATATGAGTTATTCTAACGATCAAAATTAAGTTTTTGTTCAAACTCAATGCAGATGAATGGAAAAATTTTCTTGAAAGGATGTATTGCAAAAATGAACAGGAACTCAATGCAATAGACCAATCGAAAGAGAAGGTTCGCCTTTGGGCGTCATACAGAGGACAAACATTGACCAGAACTGGTATCTGCTGCTTCTTTTCTGTCATAATTGCTTCCTTCTGTAAATCATGCATGTTCCTTAGTTTCGTTGCTGATAGTTTGTTAACTTCCTTTCAGCTAGAGGAATGTCATACCTAAGACTAGCTTTGGTCTTTCAAAATTTTCTTGATATGACCAGTGATAACGGTAGTTTCTTATACTTTATAGCTGATTTATTTCCAGAATCTGAATACTGTATGACTAATTTGGTTTTATTTGGTCAGATCTTTTGGGAGGCATCAGAGCTTCTGATCTGTTATATGATGAATCGCCACTGTTGACTCGATGCAGAGCCCTAGCTGACATGAAGTTCACGCATGTTATATCTTGTCAAGTATATGGTAGTCAGAAGCGTTCTTGCGATCCTGTTGCCCAAGATGTTATGAAATTGATGAGAATGTAAGTATTGATTCAACCAAACACTCTTAAAGATCCTGCTATTAGTTTTGACCCTTTCTGACTTGTATTCAATTTGGCAGGTATCCTTCAATTCGGGTTGCCTTTATTGATGAGGTCGAGGAGCCTTGTACAAAAAAGAAGGTTTATTATTCAACATTAGTAAAATCAGCAACAATCAACCTTGCTAATCCTGGCCATGAACTTGATGAGGTAATGCAGAATGGTTCTTAATTCATTAAATGACATTTTTCGTTGTCTACCTCCACATCCTCTGTCATGAATTAGGCATGCCGGTAGTTAATATGCTGTTGATCTGCAATTCCAAAATGATGTGCCCTGGGTCAAATAGCTAAGTAGTTCAGATTTGGCAGGGTCTTCTGAGGTATGCTGAGGAGATGGTTAGAAGGATGGAGATGTTGTTTTTATTTCTCGAAATGGTGTATGGTTTTTTATTTGAACTGTTCAATGTGTATGCCAAATGAGTAAAATTTGTTTACCTTGCATCTTTTCATCTTTTTCTGTGTAGACCATATATAGGATCAAGCTTCCGGGGAATGCAATACTAGGTGAAGGAAAGCCGGAAAACCAAAACCATGCAATAATCTTCACTCGAGGAGAAGCCATTCAGACAATAGATATGAACCAAGTATGTTCTTTTAATTTTCCAACATTTTCTGTTAGTTTAATTATATCGTTTCATTTCAGTGTCTACAAAATTCATTGTATCCACCAGAAAGACCCCATCTCCTTTAAACCAGGAGCTTATTACTATAGTATTTTTTCTGTTACCTAAAATTTATCTCCAGGAACTTCTTTGTACAGGAACATTACTTTGAAGAGGCGCTAAAAATGAGAAACTTGTTACAAGAATTCCTGAAAAAACGTGATGGGGGGAGGTATCCATCAATACTAGGTCTAAGAGAGCATATCTTCACGGGCAGGTAGATCAAACCTTTGTGAGGTTATATAGTACTTCTGTTGTTAGCAGACAGTCTCATCATATCCTCGTTTCATGTCTTTTACAGTGTGTCTTCGCTTGCTTGGTTCATGTCGAACCAAGAAACGAGTTTTGTGACCATTGGGCAACGTGTGCTTGCCAATCCATTAAGGTTTGATTGATAGTCTAAATAATTAATCGTCCCATTCAGCAGTTTTGACCAGCCCATTTAACTTGTAAATCACCTTTTGTGATTGATGCATTTATTTTTATTGTCTACTCAGAATTAGGATGCACTATGGTCATCCAGACGTATTTGACCGGCTTTTCCATCTGACAAGGGGAGGTGTAAGCAAAGCATCAAAGATTATCAACTTGAGCGAAGATGTTTATGCCGGTAAACCTTTGTTTCCTCGAATCTTTGCTTGGACTGGTATATGAAAATATCACTGTGATAAATCTATCTCATGGTGACAGGATATAACACAACCTTGCGTGGAGGACATGTCACATTTCACGAGTACATGCAAGTTGGCAAGGGGCGTGATGTTGGTATGAACCAAATTGCACTTTTTGAAGCGAAAGTAGCAAATGGAAACAGTGAACAAACTTTAAGCCGCGACACTTATCGTCTTGGAAATTATTTGGACTTCTTCAGGATGTTATCCTACTACCACACCAGCATTGGGTTCTACTTCAGCTCCCTGGTGGAATCTTTACCCGTAGATTTTCAGCCTTCAGAACCATATGGTTAAATTTTAAATACTAACGATTGTACTGTCCTTTTTTTTTTCAGCTTATGGTATGGAACATATATGTGTTCCTTATCACACGGCTCTACTTTGTTGTCAGTGGAGTTGATGAATCAACCTCGAGTGGAAAGTGGGTTACGAACAAAACTCTACAAACTGCTCTGGCATCACAGAATTTGGTCCAGTTTGGATTCCTAATGGCCATTCAGATGATAGCAGAGGTTGCTTTAGAGAAAGGATTCAAAACTGTTGTGAGTGGCCTTCTTCAAATGCTTTTTCAGTTGGCACCAGTGTTTTACACCTTCTTGCTTGGGACGAAAGCACACTATTACGAAAAGGCCCTGTTTTACGGGGGTGCAGAATATAAGTCAACCGGGAGAGGATTTTCCATATACCACACCAGGTTTTCTGAAAACTATAGATTATACGCTAGAAGCCACTTCCTGAAGGCTATGGAGCTGGCGTTCTTGCTTGTTATTTATGCAATTGCCGGAAAGTCATATTCAGGAGTTATTGATTACATTTCCACTACAATATTTACTTGGCTTCTGGTGCTGTCATGGATTATAGCTCCATTCTTGTTCAACCCTTCCGCATTCGAGTGGCACAAAGTTGTTGAGGACTGGAAGGAGTGGAGAATTTGGCTTCGTTACAGCGGGGGTATTGGTGTACGACCGGAGAGAAGTTGGGAGGCGTGGTGGGAGGAAGAGCTGAGGCCTATTAGGCATTCTGGCAAGCGTGGAATTTTGTTGAAAATGATACTTCAATTGAGATTCTTTGTGTACCAGTACTGCTTGTCATGTCGTTTGAACTTGACCACACCCAGGAACGGTGTGCTGGTAATTCTGACCTAAGAATACCTTTTCTGAATTATGATTACCATAACTGTTGACTTACTAAAATGTTGTTTAAAACACTCTTTCCAGGTTTATGGCCTTTCGTGGACAATCATCATTGTAATTATGCTGACAACGAAGGTAAAAGAGACTCGCTTCAGTCTTCTTCTAAATTTGACTCTCAGAACTAACCTGGCTAGAGCTAGTGTCAGAATTTTTTTTTGCTTTTTCTAGAGGATGGTGACATATTTTGGTTGCTTCTGCTTGTATGTGTCTTTGTTAGATTGCGTCGCTTGGGAGGCGGAAGTTCAGAATGATGTCCGAATTTGTTTATCGGTTGATCAAGTGGCTCACGCTCATGACAGTTATCGCCATCATGATAATCATACGAGCAACCCATCACATGACACTAGGAGATGCAATCGTTTGCATGCTAGCTGCTGTGCAAGCTGGATGGGGCTTGGTTGGGGTAAGTGGTGGGGGAGGGATGGATTTCAGGTATTTATCTGCTAACATGTGTGTTTTTAGCTGACCTATTTTTACTTGTAAACCCAGATCGGAGGAGCTATAAAGCCCGCTGTTGTTAAGATCCATATGTGGGGGCTGCTTAAATCCATCTCACGCAGCTACGACTCCATGGTGGGGCTCTTGTTATTCATACCCATCGTCTTCTTTGCTTGGATCCCGTTCGTTTCGGAGATCCAAACTAGGATACTGTTTAATCCTGCATTGAGTCGAGGCCTTCAAGTATCTCGCATTCTTGATGCGAAGAAGAGAGAAGATTGAATAGTCAGTCGAGCTGTCGGCCTCTTATCGCATCTAGTAATACTGTATACTGAATCTGTAAGACTTGAACGCCCATTTATTGTTTCGACTCTGTTTGTAGTAGGTTTTTGTATGGGAGGTTGGGGTTCTAAGACTGTCCGCACTCGTCGTACTCTAAATTCATCCTCTAAAAGGAATATTTCATTCTGATCAGCAAGATTCTCTCCTCTATATCCAGTTTTTCCGCACCCATTCATACTCTATATCCATCCTCTATATCAACTACCCAATATTTTATTCAACCATCTCTAACTACCATAAATGGAATTCACTTGTAATTTTATCTAAATATATTCATGTGAGATCTTGTTTTGAAGGATTTATTAAAACGAATTTAATGGTGCAATCAGAATTTGATTTGGATTTTTGGTTTGTGAGTTATAACATTTTTTAGTTTGTTAACATAGTGGGGTCCGCCACTAATCTACCTTTGCCCCTCTCTCTCTTGCGCTGATTGGTTGGGAGTGGAGTAGCGGACGAACGGCAAAGCGCTAGATTTGACGGACGCTGGGCTCGACCTGGAAAATAGCGTAGCGTTTACAGTAGCCGGTGCAGCATCATTTCCGCTATGTGCGTACTGCAGGACGGCATAGAGGTTGCCGGTGCAGTCAGTCTAAGCATTTAGCAGTGTTTGAACTGCGTCCTTTTTTTTTTTTTTGGAACTGGAAAGGAACTTCCATATTTGAACTGCATCTTTGTGATGATGGATGATGTAATAACGCTGCGGCATGCAGACAAGCGGGTTGATCGTTATCGCATCTAGTAATAACTGTATACTGAATCTGTAAGACTTGAACGCCCATTTATTGTTTCGACTTTGTTTGTAGTAGGTTTTTGTATGGAAGGTTGGGGTTCTAAGCATTTAGCAGTGTTTGAACTGCGTCCTTTTTTTTTTTTGGAACTGGAAAGGAACTTCCATATTTGAACTGCGTCTTTGTGATGATGGATGATGTAATAACGCTGCGGCATGCAGACAAGCGGGTTGATCGATTGAATTAATACTAGTTGTTGCTGCGGGTCTTGTAAGTAAAAATTTGAGGAGTTCACATGCTTGTCTGTGGTTCACATGCTAGTTAGTTTGAATCCTACTGAAATAGGATAAGAATACATTATTGAGATAAAAATGGCCAAATACTGAATTTATCTAGATTATTTTTGCGTGATAGTTGAATTTCAGAGGTAAACTAAAACTCTCTGCCAATGTGAACAATGGGTATTTGTTGCCATGTTGGAGGTTCGAAACAAACCTTGTATGTCAAAATGTGATTTTTCCAAAGAAATCGTTAGCACCACATAAAAACATTCTCCCTAGAGTAACATTAATACAAATAATATGCTATAGCCATTTCTTTACTGGATTCCCGGAGATGAAAAAGCGACTTGGGTTGACTTATACAATGTTATGTATCGAGAAAGGACACCTTTTTAAGGTCAAGAGATTCATTGCAAGATCACAAATCATATTGCAGTGATGGAGCTGATGTAAGTCCATCGATCGAAGGTACCCATGATCGGAAGATGAAGGAAGCGGCGATCAGGCTCTCCCGCCGTCCGTTCAAGTGGACGGAGGCCGTTGCTGACGCAGCCCGCCGCCGGCGACAGGTTCGGGAAGAAGAACTTCAGGCGGAAAAGGAGGATCGGGTGAGAAAAGATGCAGAGTACATCCAACGCATCCATGGTGTACACGGCACTCATGCTCCAGGTCCTCACGGCCATAACACGGCCGGATTACAAGTAGTGCCAGATTCTGCACCATTGGAAGGAAAATTCTGGAGTTCGCATGATGGAGATGACGACGACAAGGAACTCGACGCCACTGCGCAAATCGTCCAGGACGCAGTGGAGGCGGGGTACTCTTATGAGGATCTAGCCGGAAACGTCGACGAACTCGTCCCGGCGACGGACGTGGCCCGAGAGGAGGTACGCAAATTGTCTCTGAATGCAGGTACAACCACGACAAAGATCATCGAACAAGTCGCAAGAAGGGCAAGGGGAACCAATGCTAAAAGCAAGCCTTGGCGAGGTCCCCTGCCCAAACCGAGAGTCTCACCGGCGAGAACGCTGGGCAGCTGCTTCCCAGAGTTTCTCAGCACAAAGCCGGTGCCACCGCAGTCTTCATCGGCGGCGAACGGTTCGGCAGATCTACAATTTCCGCCCGTTTCAAATTTTGAAAAGGGAGGCCCAAGGTTCGGCAGGCCATACCAACACGGCCATAGGGTGAATCGCTATCCTGCCCTCCGGTCTCTGCAATCGAATTTGCGACCCAAACTTTCCACAAACCCTAGCCGTCGCTCCTACGCAGAAGTGCTCATGGCTGGCGGTGGAGCAGGGCAGACTGGTGGAGAGGGATGGAAGCAGGCAGCAGTGGGCGCCAGCAGTGGCCATGGACGTGGAGGTGAAGGGCGGTCCTACACCAACAACAGGTTCCAGTACAGGCCACGGCACGGTGGCACCGGCCGTGGTGATGCAGATCGCAACGGCCACCATGGTCGGGATGATCACCGAGGAAGGGGTGCCGACCGAGGACACGGAGATGGTCGAGGTGGCGGTTTCAACCGAGGCCGTTATAGTGGCAACCGCGGCCGAGGTAACCCCATTGGTTCCAGCAATAACAAGAGGAAGGATGAGAGAATGGAAACTCGTGACGATGGCAACCACTCAGGTACTGATCATGGCAAGAAGAGGAATGCAGAACTAGGCTCCGAACAGGCACATGGTGAAGGAAAAAAACAAAAGGAGGAGCTGTGTTGTGAAATTTGCACCAGAGTGCCCGATTCTCAAAGGCCCGAAACCACACGCCATATTATGTTGTTTCGCCGGTAAAAGGCTTGGTTTCTTCCAAATTCCTCAGGAGGGACCAGTTGGCAAGGCACCAAAGAAAGAAAATGCAACGGCGTTCATCACAATCAAGGAGGGGAAGATATCGCCAGAATTAATCAAGAGCGAGCTGGCTCGTCTTATTCCTGTTAAGTGGGTTTGGAATGTTCAGATACATGGTGAAGGATTTCTAGTGCCTTTTCCTTGTCAGGTTGAGCTCCAAAGAATGGTGGCGACTCGATTTATCCATACTCTGAATGGGGAAGGCATCATGATTGTGGAAGAATGGGATAATAAAATTGAGCCACAAGAATACTTGAGGAAAGTGTGGGTCAATATCTATGGGGTGCCATACGAGATTAGATCTTTCTTATCTCTTTGGGCTGTTGGCACAATTCTTGGAGCGACCCTAAAGGTTGACATGAAGTACACAAGGAAGATGGGAGTTGTTCGGATTCTTATAGGGGTCTCTGATGTCGAGGACATACCTGATGCAACTGACATTGTTGTTGGTGATGGTGTCTATGAAATCTTCTTTAAAGTAGACAAGGTTTGCATTGATGGTATGTGGTCTGAATACAAGAAGGATCTGCACGATGAGGAACAGGACAAGGAAGGCGAAAAGGAGGGAGACGACCTTGGTGAGGATGATTCTAAAAATGAAACCAAGGAGTCCGAGGACATACAGATGGGAGAGGCTGCCCATCACATAGCTCCAGAAACAAATCAACATACTAATGATGCTAAAGAGGCTAAGGTACTGGAAACTGCCCAGAAGGCTCTAGACAAGGCCATGGATATGATTCTAAACGAAGTGGCCGACAAAGTCCTTGCTGAGGATGATGAACCGGAGCTCACGGACGTATCAGAGGATGAGAAAAATGAGCAACAAGATGATGCTGTTCTGACTGGTCAGAATATGGCCGGTCAAGAGGACATTGAGGCTCTGAACTTGGACGTGGAGACAGGAGAGATGGCCAAAGAAATACAGGCTAATCTGGACTGTGATACTCTAGAGGCTGATGCAGTCCTTGTACCTAGCACGGAGGGACAACAATTGGGCTGCACGGATAGTGAACAAGGGGCAACTACAACTGGGCTGCATGTTACTAATATTCGTGATCCAGCACTTGCAAATTTGGGCATATGCAACTCAGTTATGGGCGACGCCGCTGGACAAGGTGAGGTCGGGAGCCAAGATGAGCGTGCATTATACTCAGCGCTGGGCTCGCCTCCGCTTACTGCTGGATCGCATCTTGGCCTGCTTGCGAGCAGTGTGGTCGTGGGTGCGGAGAACAAAGAAACTCCATAGTCTGTGTCTGAGATTGATGTTGGCGAAGCAATCCCAGACGGGACTGTTCCTGTCCCGACAATCAAGTATACTGATGTGGGTGGAGCTGTTCATGTCTCGACGCCAACAACAGAAGTACCTGCTGTAGTTGTTGGGGCCACATCAACTAAGGAGCAGGCCATGGCGTCAATTGAGGACCCTTCCCGAGGTGATACAAATGATAATGTAAACTTCTTTGCCCTACCTCGGCGTGTTCTGCAGGAATTGTGTAAGCGGAATGGCATTCGTCCTAATGTCAAGAACAATCAAATGGCGAAGGCCCTCCTCGAGCTTTCTCAGAGCAGAGGGGGTTGTGGAGCAGGCGTTGGAAGTCTCGGGCAAGGAGGATGACATATTCACGGTACCGGGACAAGATGCTGAAAACCATCGCTCAAGCACGAGGGTGCAGGGAGACGAGGATGTGATGGAAAAGGCACAACGACTTGCAGCAATACGCAACTTGGATGCAGGTAAGAATCATTCTTTTATTTCATTACCTGACCAGCTTGTTAGCTCGAATATAAACAACCTAGGAATATCTATGGGTAGAAATGATAAAGAAATTCAGCATTCCGTCATTTCTCTTAAGAATATCGAGGTAGATAGATTGTCTTTATCTGCTAGGAAATCTAGGACTAAAACAAATAATGCACCTATGTGTTCTAAATCCTCGGACTCTAATGCTAATGGAAACGAAGATGACACAGAACTTGATATGACTCTAAGTCACATATGCCGAGACCTAAACAAGGATCTCGAAGAAGATGGTTTAGATCACATTCTCATTGATCTAAATGCGGTACAGAGAAAGAAAAAATCAAATAGTCACAATGGCAAGGGTAAGGTTTCTCACCTGACCAAAAAGCCAATCACCCCTTCCAAATTGGTTATAAAATGAAGGGCATCTTTTGGAATACCAGAGGTCTGGGTGACTGGTAAACATAATAGGATTGCTGATTTTTCTAAAGAACTTGGTCTAGATTTTATAGCTCTTATGGAAACAGGTAGAAATAACTTCTCTAATTCTTTTCTCAAGCATTTAGCGGGCGGTATAGAGTACCTGTGGCACTCCATGCCACCCAAGGGGAGATCAGGGGGTATGCTCCTTGGCGTAAACTTGTCTGTGTTTGATGTTGGAGCTATTGATGAAGGGGATTTTTACTCTAAATTCCTTTTAAAGAATAAAGAAGATGGCTTCACATGGGCTTTATATACTGTATATGGCCCTGCTCAAGATGAGCAAAAAACTCAGTTCCTCACTGAGATGGCTCATGTATGCAGGATGGAGACACATCCTATGATCATTGGAGGAGACTTTAACATTATGAGGCGTCCCGAGGATAAGAATAATTCTAACTTCTGTCCTCGATGGCCGCAACTATTTAACTCAATTATTGATACTCTAGAATTGAGGGAAATAGAGATGTCAGGACGACAGTATACATGGGTAAATGATTTAGACCCACCAACTTATGAGAAGCTTGATCGGGTTCTCATTAGTACAGAGTGGGAAACAAAATACCCAAGAGCAACGGTTCAAGCCCTTGACATAGGAAAATCTGATCATACCCCTCTCCTTTTAAATACTGGTACAAATACGCAAGAGGTCTCCCAATATCAATTCAGATTCGAGTTGGGATGGCTGATCCGTGATGGTTTCTTTGATATGGTAACCAACATCTGGCAGCATGATCATGGTGGGAGTAATGCTATAGAGGTGTGGCAAAATAAAATAAGAGCTCTCCGACAATACTTACGAGGATGGGCAAAACACACTTCTGGCATTCTCAAGAAGGAAAAACAACGGATCATACAAATGATAGATGGGCTCGATAAAAAGGCGGAGAATGCTATCTTAACGCCAAATGAAAGACTTTCTCATATGCTAAAAGAGGAAGAGCTCAAGTGGTATCAAAGAGCAAAAGTAAAAGAGCTTCTAGATGGAGATAATAATACTCAATATTTCCATCTAGTGGCAAATGGTAAACATAGGAAGAGCCGCATCTACAAACTAGAGGATGGGAATGGCACAATACTCGGAGATGCCAATCTCAAGCGGTATATTATAAAATACTACAAAGAGATGCCAATCTCAAGCGGTATATTACAAAATACTACAAAGGCCTTTTTGGCAAACCAGACGAAAATACTTTTTCTCTGGATGAGTAAAAAATTAATGATATACCACATGTCAATGAAAAAGAGAACGAGATCCTCATTGCCCCCTTTCAAGAGGAGGAAATAAAGAGAGCAGTCTTCCAAATGGAGCATAATAAAGCCCCGGGGCCAGATGGCTTCCCTGCTGAATTTTACCAAGTTTTCTGGGAGGTCATCAAGAGGGACCTTATGGCTTTGTTTTTTGATATGCATGAAGGGAAGTTATCGACACATAGTCTAAATTTTGGGATAATTACTCTACTTCCCAAGAGTCGATGCAATCAAAATACAAGAGTATCGACCCATTTGCCTGCTTAATGTCAGCTTTAAGATACTAACTAAAGTTGCTACTAACAGGATCGGGACAGTTGCAGAGAAAGTTATTCGCCCTTCTCAAACAGCATTCATGCCCGGTCGAAATATAATGGAAGGTGTAGTAATCTTACACGAGACCATCCATGAATTACATAAAAAGAACCAAAATGGGGTGGTCCTTAAAATAGACTTTGAGAAAGCATATGACAAAGTCAAATGGTCGTTTCTCCAACAGACCATGAGGATGAAAGGATTCTCAAAAAAATGGTGCCATTGGATACAATACTTTGTATCTGGCGGCCATGTAGGAGTTAAGGTCAATGATGATGTTGGCTCCTACTTTCAAACCTATAAAGGTCTGAGACAAGGTGACCCTCTCTCACCAATTCTCTTCAACTTGGCCGCAGATATGCTTGCTATTCTCATAGAAAGAGCCAAGGGAGAGGGCCAGGTGGCCGGTGTTGTTCCACATCTTGTTGATGACGGGTTATCAATTCTACAATATGCCGATGACACCGTCATTTTCATGTACCACAACATAGAACAATCCAAAAACATGAAGCTCTTGTTGTGTGTATTCGAACAATTGTCAGGCCTGAAAATAAATTTTGAGAAGAGCGAGATTTTCTGTTTTGGAGAGGCAAAGGAATATGAAAACCAATACACACAATTGTTTGGATGTGAGATTGGTTCCATGCCTTTTCAGTATCTGGGAATACCTATGATTCATAGAAAGCTAAGAAATAGCGAATGGAAAAGGGTCATAGAGAGATTCGAAAAGAAGTTGAGTATGTGGAAAGGAAAACTTTTGTCTGCGGGAGGCCGTTTGGTGCTTTTGAATACAGTCTTAAGTAACCTTCCTATATTTATGATGTCCTTCTTTGAAATACCAAGTGGTGTCTTGAAAAAGTTGGATCATATCAGATCCAGATTTTTTTGGGAAGGGGACAGCCCCAAAAAGAAGTACCACCTTGCAAGATGGGACATGCTCTGTCAACCCAAAGACCAAGGTGGACTTGGAATTACAAACCTTCGCATAAAGAACACATGCTTACTCAGCAAGTGGATCTTTAGACTTCTAAATGAGGATGGGATATGGCAACAACTGCTACGAAACAAATACTTTAGTAGCAAATGTCTAACCCAAATACAAGGAAGACCAGGCGATTCTCACTTCTGGTCAGGCCTAATGAAGGTGAAAGATGAATGTTTGAAATGGGGACACTTTCAGGTCGGGGATGGGGATAAAACTAGATTCTGGAATGACACTTGGTTGGATAATACACCACTAAGTGAGAAATTCCCTACACTGTATAATGTGGCGAGATGGAAACAAATTACAGTGAAGGAGTTCTTTCGTTCTATACCCCTAAACTTAACATTTAGGCGACCGATTATAGGGAACAAATTAATAGACTGGAGCAACATGGTTTCAAAGGTAGCACACGTGAGGCTTACTTTTGAAATGGATTCTTTCATTTGGAATTTATATGCGAACGGCAAATTCTCTGTTAGTTCGATGTATAATACAATGTTGTTACATTCTAATCCTGTTCCCACAAAGCATCTGTGGAAGATTAAACTCCCTCTTAAGATAAAGATCTTCTTATGGTACCTTGCAAAAGGGGTGACTTTGACAAAAGATAATCTGAGAAAAAGGAAATGGAAAGGTAGCCCCAATTGTAGTTTCTGTAACCAAAATGAAACTATTGATCACTTATTCTTTCAGTGCCATATTGCTAGGTCCATTTGGAGAATGATTAACATAGTTACCGGTCTCACAATGCCACATAATATTAATCATATTATGACGGGTTGGCTTTCTTCAAAGGGGGTTAAAGAAAAGAAATTAATCCTTGTAGGAGTGGCAGCTATGTTCTGGTCGATATGGCTATGCCGTAATGATATTGCTTTTAACAAGAAAACATCGATTACTTTAATGCAGGTGATCTTCAGAGGCACATACTGGCTTCGCTTCTGGCGGTTGTTGCAAAAGGAACACTACAGGGAGGAGATGGTGAATGTGTGCCATATGTTGGAAGTGGTGGCCATGAACGTGTTCGCCAAGCATGGGTAGCCGTGGCATAATAGACTTGATGTTTAGTCATTCGTCTTTGTGTCTTTTATTCTACAAAACTTTGTAATAATGTCGACTTAGTGGCTGTATGCAACTTGTTGCAAAAGGCCGAATTCTTTTCCTTTATCTAAAAAAAAAATCATATTGCAGCTCTCATTTTGGATTAAGCACAACATTGGAAATAATGACAATTGTATTTTGATTTATGCGTGTATCCCATTTCCCTTGAATGGTATGGACTCTGTAAGAAACTATGACTGCAATAGTCAAAGTTGGAGCATGCAGTTCATGAGGGACCATACTCTTACGATCCAAATTGAAGCTGAAGGAGATGGAGGACAAAAAAATAGTAAGACATAACTTGAATTAAAAAGATTAAAAGAGAACTAATGTGAATCGGAGACTATACCTCTTTGGATTTGACCTGCCATGCTTATTGATTGTGCGTAACATCCATCAGTAAAATAACAATAAGTCTTGGAAGTTAATCTCCTCATCTCGTTGCCCATGAAGCAACGAACCATTGTTGTTGGCGTTACACACCCAGATGACCATTGATGTTGATGGGCACGTTGAATAGATATTGTTTCTAGAGCATTTCTTTCTCCTGACAAATACCATTCTGTACGAAAAAGCAATATGGTGTCATTATATGAACACAATGTTTATGAGAGGAAATGAACAACAAAGAAAACGGAAAATTAGAACAATTACTCGGGGGTTAATAGGATCCAGCGGGAACCGTGATCTCCTCATTCCTATTGCAATCAGCGGCAGCAGGTGCCGTCCGGCGACGATGTTGTGGCAGGGTACAGAAACGTTGGCCTGCGAGGAACGGAAGAGACGATTGAGGATTGTCTCTTGATGATAAGAGTAGTGCGAGTTGGAGGCGCTGTACAGGAGGTAAATAAGCGCATGAAAGCCGGCAAATCGCCTGGCACATCTCCATGTGGAAGATATATAGATCTCATAGTACGGTGACCGTTGAGATACCATGGTAATTGAAACATCTGTAATTTAATTGGATTAATTGGCGTTCTAGAAAAAAGTCATTCTTAATTGGATTATTTGGAGAAGGTGAGGCGCATGGGCAGCAGGACAACTTGCAACGCCTGTAGGTTCATAGTTAATTTGCACTAACACACCACAATTCGTTTGGATAATAAACATGATGTCCCAGCTTATTTACGGTTGTAATTGGGGAGGAGATGTGACCATTGAGATGCCATGGTAGAAACATCTATAATTTAATTGGATTAATTGGAGGAGGTGAGACGCATGGGCACTAATATGGCAGGACTACTTGCGGCGCCTGTAGGCTCATAGTTAATTTGCACGAACACGTGATAATTTGTTTGGATAATAAATACATGATGTCCCAGCCTATTTACGGTTGTAATTGGGGAGGAGATGGGAGGACATGACGTGAAGGGCCATGACGAACAGACCGATACGATCAAATGACAGCTTAAGATCGGATGGACTCAATTTTAAGGGTGACGTGGCTCATTGTCAGAGTTAATGATTCTTAGTTGGTTGCACTTATAAAGAAGATATAGATATGAATTAAGGTAAAGACTCATTCATGGACGTGCGGGCTGGGGCGCGCTCGCACGCACGCACGCGGCAAGAGCCGTTGGATGCGTATCCGTTGTCAGAGAGGTTCGATTAAGAAAAATCAGCAGCAAACCGGCTTTCAGGTCAAGGGGGGCCCCATGCAAATTCATTCCGACGCATCCCTCTCTCTATTCCCTCTATCTCGTCCGCGACAAAGCGCCGGGACGCCGCCACCTCCCTCCAGCGTCCGACGTGGCGGCGCGACACTACTAGAAAATTGGCTTATTGCCACGGTGATATATCGTTGCAATATGGTCAAATTGGTTGCAATATTTTGGAATAGCCTCAATTTCACTTTGGTGGGCTGTCGTTGCATGTAGTAGCGTTGCAATAGGATGAGGCAACACAATGTTTGTTTAGTTGCAATACCTACAGTAATTGCCACATAATGAAGCATTGCAATACATAGTGATTGCAACGATTGATGCTGTTGCAATTGCATGTATTGCCACATAATGAGCCATTGCATTAGACTATAGTAACAACAAACCAACACTATAGCAATAGGTATCTTTTGCTACACAACTATAGGCATTCCATGAAACAACAATTGCATCAGTTGAATTTTGTAGCAAGAGGAAGGTGTTGCCACAAAAATATTTCGTCGTAGTAGGTGATATTGCCACGTAAACTAGGAGTTGCAATAGACTGCAATAGCATCAGATCAACATTGTAGCAATAGGACTCTCTTGCTACACAAATATTTGGTTGCCAAAGGTGAAGAACCTATTACCACACAAATTATGCATTGCATTAGACTGCAGTAGGAACGAACAAACATTGTAGCAAAAAGTATTTTTGCCACACAAATATTTGGTGGTAATAGGTGAAGAACCTATTGCATCACAAATTGTGTCATGGCAATATATTTGTTTGCAACAAAAAATAATTCATGGCAGCAAAACAAAGTCGCAACAAAATATACTTTATGGTAATAAACTCTTATGGCACCAATCAACGTGTGTGGCAATAAGTTGTGTTGCAACGAAATTGCATTGTGGCAATAACTTATTAAGAAACCCATTTTATGCATTTATATTTATCGCAGCCATAATATTTCATTAACAGAACGAATGCTGCAAAATAATTATATCAAAATACAAATCACATCAACATGAATATATATTCCATCGTAAGAGTTGGTGACACAGATACCCCGAATCATTATTTATAACACTCCAATAACCATCAGATAATATATAAAGTGACTAATACTACAAGAATGTCATTAGTCTCCAAACTATGATTGCAATAATAAAACTAATGTTTTGTTTTGGGCGATAGCTTGTGCTGACATCACCATGCCGTGACTCAAAATGGCCCCACTCGAACCGTATCAACATTGTAGACTTGCTTGACTTCATCATGCCATGACTCGAAGCGCTCCTCTCAAGCGGTGTCGTTTGAATTGTTGTTGTTAGCATAATGGCAGCTTCTAACGCATCTTACCAGAGAATGAATTAGCATCATAGTAATTGATGGGCAGGAAATAGATGAAGCAAGCCACTGAAATGTCTTGCAAGTGTTTGTTTCGTACCACGCGCCCTTAAATTTTATTTCTATCAAAATAACCTATGCAGGCTTTGGACAATCTGGATTCTACAGACACCATATGTTTCTCTACAACTTATAATTTAATTAAAAAATATGGCTAAGACAACCTGATGGTGAGGAACCAAAGCTATTGTAACAGCAAAATATTGCTGGCAGATTAATTGCTAATACTTCAACTGGACGAGACATGCATAGCACAATATTCATAACAAATCCTTTCAGCTTAGTTTGTGGCTCCATACGCAGATTAGCCCTAATTAATAATTTATTGCATAAAATAGAATCTGAAACAGCTCTGATTTATATCTTCTTGCTCTTTAAAAGGTAAACAACCCAAACAAACATTCGGATGAGTACTTAGTAATTGTAAATTACCAGCTAATGTTATTTCAGGATCCATAGGCTCATCACTAAGTCACACTATGCATATTTTTAGCTAAAAACAGTAAGCATTCCATCAAATGGATCATCAACAAAGGAGCACCATCACAGGACCGAAAAAGAAAGCAAGTACAGCTATGGCAATGATTCAATTAAAAAAATAAACTCCCAACCAGACCCACTTCTCCTTTTTATTAAATAAATAATGTTCAAGATTGAATATTATGTATCCATCTAGTAATATAAAAATGACAAATCCTCTGATTCATTTGAACCGAACAGGCAAAACATTCCAGCAATGAGTGATTTGGCAATAAAAGAGACAGAAAGTTATAAATATGAGATTGGGCAGTTCAGTGTGATAATATTTAGCATTTGTATACCTTTTGAGAGATGCATGTGGACATTTCATACCTTGTCATTCCTTGTCCGCAAACGACCTTTAGCTGCACTCCTCAAGTCATGCAAAGAAATAAATTTTTGTGTCGCAATGGCATTGTTGTTTTCAAAAATATTCCGGTTCACATTGGAAACTCTAGTCTTGCGAACCTGAGTTGGCGTCTCTGCAACTTCATGTGGGATGTTCATAACTTGGTTAGTCTGCAAACCAAAACAAAAGGAATGACATTAGCTCCCATCCAGTGCACAAAATCATAAAGCATGGCGATGAGTCATTTTCCAAATTTATTACAAGCTGCAATAATTCTTCTCTCTGTTTTGCCATTAATGAAAGCATCTCTTCTTTGAATTCATTCCTCTCTTTCTCGGCTTGCTCTTGAATCTGTCTCTTATGTTCTTCTAATAATCTATCCTTTTCAGTAGCTTCATTTTCTAGTTGTTCTTGTAGTTGTTTAACCTGTCCTTCAAGTTCAATGTTTTTTTGTTTGGCAGCAGCTGCATCACGGGCTTGTTCTTGTAATTTGGCATTCATCATCTCTCTTCGTGTTGGATACTTTGCCATGTATCCATGGCCATGAGGTCTGGATGATTTGCTTCCAGTGGTTTCCTTGTACGCCGCTTGGAATTCAATGTTTTCCTCTTCTGGTGTCAGTAGTCTATCAGCCTCCGTTTCCCTTTCAAGTATTTTCAATTGTGCATTGTCCTAAGTGAAAGAACATAATTGATATTAAATACTCTGTTATAACACATTGCACAATACAATGAAACCTGATAGAGTCATACTCACATAGACATTCTGAGAGGCGGTGTTAGACCATTTATCATTCTTTGTGTGAGTAATTTTAAATAGAGTCAAATCATCTGGCTCTCCACCAGTTTCGGGGTCTCTCTAATATGCAAAGAACGGATGATATGAATAGTTGTTCAAATTAGAAATAAAGAACCATCTGTTTAACATGCCATTACCTTCTCATAGCTATATTGGGAAAATGGTTTTGATCCAGCCAGGTGTTTGGTCTTTTGTTGCTGACGGTTTCTGGAGTTCTTTTCACTACTGCAAAAGGCATGAAAAGAAGACGCATTACAAGTACAATTAATGAACAAGGCATTATTTTCAACACATGTAATTGATAAAGTAAATGCTACCAAAATCTTGAATTTTTCAGTTTCAAAGTACAGAATCAAATAGTGCCACTCGACGATGTTTAGATCATCAGGCTTCTTTCTTATTCTTGCAGCATAAGAGTTGTATGCTTTATATGTAGCACTAAAGGTCGATCGCCATCCTCTGTAACGCTCCGAGGCAATTTGCAGTATCTTTTCTTTTGGATCCTCGGTGTTGACAAATTCCCACTTATGTTGTTTCAATGGCAAACACAAGTAGAAGGTGAAAGATTTTGTAATCAGGCTTAGCAACACAAATCATTGTGCGTACCATTATATCAGAAACTATTGACTTTTTCACATTTTCCTTTATATGTCTCCAGATCTTCACTCCAATTAATAGAGCCCTTTTTCTTGTAAACGAAGCCACCTCATCCACGAAAGCTCGTTCGTTTGGTCCTATGGGACCATTCAGTCTCTCTGAAAATTCAATTTGTAGTTTCTGGGAGCCAGACTTGATCCTCTTGATGGCTGCTGATAACCCATTCAGGGTACCACGTCCATTTTTCTTGCCACCTCCAATTAAAGCATTTATAATTAATTGAAAATCCAATTCAGCAAGGCATATTTGAATAAACAAATTAATACAGAAGTTAGAACAGGTTACCATTTCCTTTCTTCTTAGGATGCCGAGCATGAGATGGAAACTCTCTTGGTGAAGGGCTGCTTTCATCATTTTCTCCATCTAAATGTGTATGCACAGCATCCTCAGCTGGTTTTAGATACGACACTACAAACAAAGGAAGCATCAGTACGTAGCTTAAATTTTGCAATTGATAATCGAAGTGCTAAGATTATCAAGGTCTTCAGCCCCCAACTCCTTGGAACATAAAGCATTGAAGAACCTACTGAGCTCAATCAATGGGATAGCAACATCTTCAGGCAATATGTTGCGCACTGCTACGGGTAACAATTTCTGGAAGATAACATGGCAGTCATGAGTTTTGGCACCCTATACCTTACATGCATTCACATCCACCAACCTCTTGAAACTGGAGGCATAACCGTCAGGCATCTTCACTCCTTCCAGAAATTTGCACAAATATGTCTTCTCATCCTTCCCTAGATAGTACAGTGCTGGTGGCAAGGAGTATTTACCATTACTGACCAAAGGATGTTGATCTTCCCGAATACCCATATGCTGCATGTCAAGCCGAGCCTTCTCACCATCTTTGGATTTACTTGCTATTTGTAACAAAGTACCAAGTATGCACTCGCAAATATTTTTCTCAATGTGCATCACATCCAAATTATGTCTTTCAAGCAACGTTTTCCAATATGGCAGCTCAAAAAAAATACTTTTCTTGCTCCAATTATGCCATCTAGTTTCTTCTTCGCGCTGCTTCCTCTTTCTTGTTGTCTTCCCAAAGCAAACTTCCTCAAAACTTCCATACTGCTGCAGCACCTGTTCACCGGTCAATGGCACTGGAGGCTCCCTTGTTTCCACCTTGTTATTGAAGCTAACTTTATTCCGACGCCACCTATGGTTCAAAGGCAGAAAGCGACGATGCCCCATGTAGCAATGCTTTGACCCATATTTCAACCATAAATAGTCAGTATCCTTGTGGCAGTATGGACATGCAAACTTGCCTTTGGTACTCCAACCAGATAGCATCGCATATGCTGGGAAGTCATTGATTGTCCATAATAGAAGTGCATGCAAAGTAAAATTCTTCTTCACCTTTGCATCCCATGTCTGAACACCTTTAACCCAAAGCTCTTTTAGCTCATCGATCAGGGTCTGCATATAAACATCAATGTTTTGACCTGGAGATTTTGGGCCAGGTATTAACATTGACATCATCCAAAACGATTGTTTCAAACACAACCAAGGTGGCAAATTGTAAGGGATTAGGATCACATGCCATGTAGTGTATGTGACATTCAACATCCGAAATGGATTGAAGCCATCAGATGCAAGACCAAGCCTTACATTACGAGGATCAGACGCAAATTCTGGATACTGTTCATCAACGTGCTTCCATGCCTTGGAGTCAACAGGGTGGCGCATTTTTTTTTATCGCGGGACTTTCCCTTCTAATGCCATCGCATAAGTGATGATGTGTTTTCTCTCATATACAACCTTTGCAGTCTAGGAGTAACTGGAAAGTACCGTAAGATTTTACATGGAACACGTTTCTTTGCCGCGGCACCACCACTCAAGTCATCATTCTCAGCTGAAGGTGTCGCCAGCCGATTGGGCCTGCACTTAACTATCAGCGTGTTCGTCTTGCTGTTTTGCAGCAGCTGCTTTGTAGCAGCTACAGTGTTCGCAGTTATTTCTTCAGCAGCATCTACAGTATTTTCAGCAGCAGCTACAGTGTTCGCAGTTATTTTTCTGCAGCTGCAGCGAAACGAACAGGCTGTATGTGCGGTGACCCCTACAGGTGAGCCGATTCCCTGCAACATATGCTCTCGTGTCAACAGTGGTTGCTTGGTGAACAACACTGCGCACACATGCTCGTAATTGCCCATGCCCCCCCCCCCCCCCAAACACCACCCCAGGTGTAGCTTTGGCAGAACACTGCACGCTCGTGATCCACTGATATAGCGAATTAGCTTAAAGCAACCCCAACAGATGCATTATAAATGGTGTTGTAAATCCAATTATAAAACACTACTTTTGCCCAGTTCTAAATATCATGAGTCATGTGCTCCAATAGATGTTGTAAAGCTGATGTTTTATATTATCCTTTTCCTTTGAAAGCAACTTAAACTTGTCCACTGAAGAGGCTTCATGACATCCATGGGGCGGCCATGGCGAGGCGCATGAGGTTACTCAGGTGGTGTTTGGATCTTTTTTTTATAATTTAGTTTTTTTATTATCCTGAATTCTTAAAATCTAGATCTAGTTTCTGAGGTGGTTGATGACTAGCTTGTCATTTTTATATTTTTGGTGAGTGGTGATATAAACTGTAATTATTCAAAAGTGTTCAAGGACACAAATCTAGACTAGAATCTAGTGCATAATTTGACCTGTTTGGATTCCTTATAGCTTTATTTTGGATTCTTAAAATCTAGGTAGATCCAAACAAACAGGCCGTCAAATGATTGTGGATGATTATCAAGCAGTTACTTTCTTTCTTTTGCAGCCTATTTGTGCTTCGTTAATTTCTTCCAATTATTACCTCATGATGGAAAACTTTTGGACTTTTGCTAGTTTGAGATTTTGTAGATCTCTTAGTCATATTTTTGGAACAAACAAAATATACAAGGATTTTTTTTTAATCTGGAACAATTTTTAACTAAAACTAGAACATTTAGTTCAGACCTTGCATAATTCTTGATTCGTTTCTATGAAACAAACTAAATGCACCTATGGAACAATACTTTTTTGTTGAAACAAATTTCTATTAAAACTGGAACATTTTTATTATTTTTATCAAAAATATAAGGTTAAGAGGGAGCAACTGTTGGATGTACTGATTGAAAACGTGACGGAAGATCGGAAAAACTCAATCACTCGAAAAGAATGTGTGGGCCCCACCGCCGCCCGATCCACGGGAACAACAATCGCTGCAATCCGCCGCCGCAGGAGCACGGTAATGGCACGGGCCACAATCCCCGCGCCCCGCCGGAGCACAACGCCAGCGCGGGTCGCTACCGCCGCGGCCGCCGCCGCCGTCGGAGGAGCTTCTCAACGGCAACGCGGGGTGCCATCGCCGCGGCCCCACCTGCACCGATGGGGTGGTGCCGCAGCTGATGCAGGAGATCCAGGACAAGCTAGCGCGGGGCTCGGTGGAGTGCATGATCTGCTATGACATGGTGCGGCTGTCGGTGCCCGTCTGGTCCTGCGGCAGCTCCTACTCCATCTTCCACCTCCCATGCATCCGCAACTGGGCTTCGCCACGCCGACGGCTCTGCGGAGGCCGACGCGTCCGCTATCAGAGGAGACGTTTCTGTGGGAAGGAGGAGGAGACGTTGCTGTGTGGAGATATGATGGTGTAGGGGAAGCTATCAGAGGACGAGGTGGTGTTCTCGTGCAGTGAGGTGTGTGGCCCCATGCTTGCCTGTGGAAATCATTCCTGCAAGGATATGTGCCATCCAGGGCCTTGCGGGGAGTGTGAACTCATGCCAGGGAAGGTCACCACGTGCCATTGCGGCAAGACGAAGCTGCAGGAGGCGAGAGCAAGCTGTTTGGACCCAATTCCCACCTGTGACAAGGTCTGTGACAAGGTGCAAGGTCACATACCACGAGGGAGAGTGCCCGCCCTGTTTGGTTCATGTCGAGCAGAGATGCCGCTGTAGCTCATCAGGCCGGATGGTGCCTGGTGGAGTGTTACATGGTTTCAAAGGAAGAGTTCCTCTGCAACAAGCCTTGTGGCCGCAAGAAGAATTGCGGGAGGCATCGGTGCAGTGAGTGCTGTTGCCCACTGTCAAAGCCATTAGCGAGCCATGAAGATGGCAACTGGGATCCCCATCTCTGCCAGTTGCCATGTGGCAAGAAGCTCCGGTGTGGGCAGCATACATGCCAGCTTCTCTGCCACAGCGGTCACTGCCCACCCTGCTTGGAGACTATATTCACTGATCTCTCTTGTGCCGGTGGTAGAACTTCTATCCCACCGCCACAGCCTTGTGGAACGCCTACTCCATCATGCCCGCACAAGTGTTCTGTCCCCCAACCGTGTGGGCATCCAGCCTCACATTCATGCCATTTTGGGGACTGCCCACCGTGTGTTGTGCCAGTAGTGAGAGAATGCATTGGGGGCCATGTGATGTTGAGGAACATCCCTTGTGGATCAAAGGATATCAGATGCAACCAACCGTGTGGGAAGAACCGGCAATGTGGAATGCATACTTGCGCCAGGACTTGCCATCCTGCCCCTGTGATCAGCCACCTGCAAATGGAGATGCTAGCTCAAGCTCTGGTGGTAAAGCTTCTTGTGGACAGGTATGTGCTGCCGCAAGGAGGGAGTGTAAGCACACATGCACTGCCCCATGCCACCCATCATCACCTTGCCCTGACTCGAGATGCAAATTCCCTGTGACAATTTCCTGTTCTTGTGGCCGTATTACTGCAACTGTTCCCTGCGGTGCTGGGCGAACCTCCAGTGGTGACAATATGTTTGAGGTATCCATCATACAGAAGTTGCCAATGCCTCTGCAGCCAGTTGAATCAAATGGGAGGAGGGTGCCTCTTGGTCAGAGGAAGCTTTCTTGTGATGAGGAGTGTGCAAAGATGGAGAAGAAGAGGGTCCTTGCTGAAGCATTTGACATCACCCCACCCAATCTTGATGCATTGCATTTTGGTGAGAACTCAAGTTCATCTGATTTGGTTTCTGATCTTTTCCGTCGTGATCCAAAGTGGGTGGCGGCCATAGAAGAGAGGTGCAAGTTCCTTGTACTTGGGAAGATGAGAGGCAGTTCCTCAAGCAGCCTCAAACTGCACGTCTTTTGTCACTTGATGAAGGACAAGAGAGATGCTATCAGGCTGATTGCAGACAGGTGGAAGCTTTCTGTTCAGTCAGCTGGCTGGGAGCCTAAGCATTTTGTTACCATCCATGACAGCATCCTGGGCTCCAAGGCAGGTGCCCCTGTCACAGCGGCCCATCCTTACTTTGATCCGGTAGTTGACATGGATCCGAGGCTGGTTGTTGCAATGCTGGACCTGCCACAGGATGCTGATGTCAATGCTCTGGTGTTAAGATTTGGTGGGGAGTGTGAATTGGTCTGGCTGAATGGCAAGAATGCCGTGGCTGTCTTCAATGATCCAGCTAGAGCAGCAACTGCACTGAGGCGGCTGGGTTATGGGTCAGCGTACCACGGCGCTGCAGTGTTTATGCCAAGCAGCAGTGCTCAACCAGGCAATGTGTGGGCTCAGAAGGATGGAGGGATCGCTGCTAAGAACAATCCATGGAAGAAGACTGCT
Organism: Eragrostis curvula; assembly: GCA_007726485.1. Classification (NCBI taxonomy): domain Eukaryota; kingdom Viridiplantae; phylum Streptophyta; class Magnoliopsida; order Poales; family Poaceae; genus Eragrostis; species Eragrostis curvula. The sequence continues at coordinate 44,467,943 of CM017441.1, read as the reverse complement.
GCTGCCGAGCCTGACTCTTCCTCTGGAGACTGGACTGGTGTGCTTGGCCATGCTCCAGCACCAGCGTGGAGAGGTGGCAACGCTGCTGCTCAAGTTGCTGGAACTGAGAACCGGTGGAATGTTCTTGAATCTGATGTTGCCACGAGCTCTGATCCAAGTGGCTAGCAGAGGCATGCTCCTCGCAATGATGCTGCACACAGCGCGGCCCGGAACACTGGGGCGTCGGCGAACAAGATGCAGCCAGACGTTGAGGTGGATGACTGGGAAGTGTTAGAGATATAACTTGTATTAGGTTAGTTAGGCTAACCGAGCTAATTTGCTGAAGCTGGTGAGGCACATATTCCAGTTCAAAAGAGTCAAACCCGGGTAGTACGATCGATCCTAAGCAAATGGTACAAAGAAATGGGTGAACGGTCGGGTAGCTAGGTTAAACATGAAAAGAAGATGCAATGATTAAGATGCTGGTTCCGTTACTATGGTACACCGTCATGAACATCACATATATAAAAACGTGTCTATGCACATAAATTCCATCCTTTGTGTTAATGCTCTTGGAGTGGCAAGAGGAGAGATCCCACGCGGTACGCCAGCTTCTCAAGATCAATGCCGACACCAACCAATACTAGTCGTGATCTACGAATGGTTGATTTATTGCCCTTGCCTGCTTGAGGGAATGTCAGCTAGCACGTACGCGTCTACGAATCTTAGCATGACAGAATAAATAACTTGCATGGAAGGTCGAATGAGGGGGTACTTGTGGTCGCTTTCTGGATCGAGTACTTCGTTCCTTCCACCATGTGGAATAATTCAAAGAAGAAGAAACTCACACTACACAGAGCAAATCCACTGCGAAACCCCGGTTTGCTCTCTGCCTCTCCTCCTCCTTCCACTCTCCTTCTTCCACTCTCCGTCGTCGATGGATTACCAGCCCTACGACAAGTGCCCGGACTCGGACGCTCTCCACAAGTTGCAGCGCAGGTTCCGGGGCTGGGTCATCTCCCTAGCCGTCTTTCTGACATTGTCACTGATTATCCACGTAATCGTCGTCCGCTGCTTCAAGAAGATCACCGCCGCCAGAGACGATCGCATTCGCCAGCTCGAACTGGCGCTGGAAGCTGCCAACAGACGGGCGGAGTCGGCACGCCAAGAGCCGGTCGCGCGCGACGAGGCGACGTGGCGCCGCCAAATCGATGCGCACCACAGCCAGCTGGCTGCGTACATGGCGGCGCCTCAGTCGTCGTCAGCTCCGGTTCTCCGCCCGTTACCGCCGACGTGGGGGGAAGGAGGGTCGACATCGGCCGCGCGCGCGTCGGTGGGCTCCGGCGGATCGTCGTCCTACGGCACACCGCAAGGCCCCGGCTCCCCTGCACTTTGACATAGGTACAAACTTTTGACTCGCTCGAGCAACTGAGGCTGGAGATTTTGTTTTCGGAACAAATTTCGTTCTGGCGCTCTTGACCACCAGGCCAAAACATAAACCGTTCTATGTTGGATTTTGCAGCAAACAAGAGGATGAAGTACGGGAGGTGGCCAGAACGCTAAGCTGGTTGATGATCGCGTTAGTCTCATAATCCAGCGAAAGAAGCAATTATTCTTTTCTCTTTTTTTTTTTCTTTTGCCCAAGGGCTTATGGTGCTTGCAACGCACAAAGAACTTGCGTGACCGATCCTGTTCTTTAAAGGGAGGGTTTATGACTTTTCTGCTGCCACATAACTGTTCTGCTTGTCTTTATGTACACACCAATTAAGAGGATAAACAAACCTGACAAAGAAGATTTTGCAGCTATACTACACACGGAATGCATAACCTTTTTTTCTTTTGCTGTTAATATTTCTATAGCCAGTGAGACGAAACTGGCTGAAGAACTACAGCTTTGAGAAATAGGAAGGCGATCAGGTCATGCCTGTAGAATGATTGGCAACTCATAAACCCGCAGATGGAGCAAATATAGACATCTTAAAACAGACTAGCATTTCATCTCAATTCAACCACGAAAGAAGCGCCAGCCTTACAGGGAGTTCGCCCGCCTGACCTAATCAGCGGTTTCGACTCATTAACCCAACATAAACCAACCTTACAGTAAATTGAACAAAAAAAGAGATCCAAAAACAAAAGCCATCTAAATCAAGCGAGCTTTCTGGTGGTGCCACTCATTCGCAAGCTTCTTCCTGTAGAATTGGCGAAATCAGCTCACGGCATGAGATGCCTGGGCGTTTGCATTATGTAGCGGCAATACTGCAACTTGTACATCAAGTAAGAATACAACAAGATCGGCAAGCGATCGGTTAGCCTAACTAACCTAATACAAGTTATATCTCTAACACCCGCCCGCAGTCAAAGCGGGAGAACTCCGGACGCAGAGACTGGACCGGAATTCAGAAAACAACTGAATAGAAAGACCCTTAGTCATGATGTCCGCGAATTGGTGAGAAGAAGGAACATGGAGCACCCGAACCTGTCCAAGAGACACCTTCTCGCGAACGAAATGAATGTCCACCTCTATATGCTTCGTACGACGATGTTGAACCGGGTTAGATGACAAGTAGACCGCACTGACATTGTCACAATAAACAACAGTCGCTGAAGCAAGAGGAACATGAAGATCCTGGAGGAGCTGCCGCAACCAACAACACTCGGCAACTGCATGAGCGACGGCACGATACTCTGCCTCAGCGCTAGAACGAGAAACTGTGGTTTGCCGCTTGGATGACCAAGAGATGAGATTATCACCCAAGAATACGCAGAAACCAGAGGTAGAACGGCGAGAATCTGGACAACCCGCCCAATCAGCATCGGAATAAGCAGTCAGAGAGGTAGGCGAAGAAATCCCAAGATGAAGCCCAGCATCAAGAGTACCCTTGACATAACGTAGGATCCGCTTCACCATAGCAAGATGTGGTTCTCGTGGGTCGTGCATAAACAAACAAACCTGCTGAACTGCATAAGCCAGGTCGGGGCGAGTGAGAGTCAAGTACTGCAATGCTCCGGCCAAGCTACGATAGAGAGAAGGATCTGCAACTGGCGCTCCATCAGAAGCTGAGAGCTTAGCATGTGTATCAACAGGCGTCGCGGTTGAGTGACATTCCACCATACCAGCACGCTGGAGCAAATCAATGGCATACTGACGCTGAGACAAAAAAATGCCATCAGAAGACCGTGTGACGGAGATGCCAAGAAAAAAATGTAGACCACCAAGGTCCGTCATAGCAAATTCCGAGTGAAGACAAGAGGTAATGCGTTGAAGCAAGGAACTGGAAGAGGCAGTGAGTACTATGTCATCCACGTACAGCAGTAAATAAGCCAAATTGTCTCCATCCTTGAGCACGAACAGAGAACTATCCGAGGGTGAAGATATAAAACCCAGCCGCTGAATATATGTGGAGAAGCGATGGTACCAAGCCCGAGGTGCCTGCTTAAGACCATAGAGAGATTTCCGAAGCAAACACACATGATCAGGAGCAGAGGGATCAACAAAACCAGAAGGCTGCTGACAGTATACCGTCTCGTCGAGATGACCATGAAGAAAGGCGTTCTTCACATCCAGCTGATGTATAGGCCAAGAGCGGGAGGCTGCTATGCTGAGAACAACCCGTATAGTAGCTGGCTTCACCACAGGGCTGAAGGTCTCGTCATAGTCAATACCAAACTGCTGAGAATAACCACGAACTACCCAACGTGCTTTGTGACGAGCAAGAGAGCCATCAGAATGAAATTTGTGCTTAAAAATCCACTTGCCGGAAACCACATTAGCACCTGGAGGACGAGGGACGAGCTGCCAAGTGTCGTTGTCAAGAAGCGCCTTGTACTCTTCTGCCATAGCCGCCCTCCAGTTGGCATCAGTAAGACCGCCCCTGTAATCCCGTGGGACAGGGGAAATAGAGCTGGAGGTAGTAACAGACAGGTTCATGCGTTCCTTTGGTTTGGAAATTCCGTCCTTGGCACGAGTCTGCATCATGTGAGGACCCGGTGCAGGCCTGGGCACGGGACCAGGAACGCCGAGAGGAAGGTCCTGGTGCGTTACTCGGGGCACACGAGGCTGGTGTGGCGCACCAAGCTGACTCGGTGCAGCAAGCGTGCTGGGGCCCGAGCCGTCCTGAGGTGCGTTACTCGGGGCACACGAGGCTGGTGTGGCGCACCAAGCTGACTCGGTGCAGCAAGCGTGCTGGGGCCCGAGCCGTCCTGAGGTGCCGGCTGTGAAGCCAAGCCAGGCGCACCCGTGGGACCAGTGGACCCGCCTGGAGTCCTAGCTGAGGTGGCGGCCGCCGAGCGGGATGCTGTTGAGGACGACCCGCCCGACGATCCGGGAGCAGCACGCGGGTGCTCGACGCCCGAGGGCGGAGCAGCCGCGATGGAAGGGCGCGCTTGCTCAACATCCATGGAGGACGGGGCTGGCGCTAGTGTAGCCTGTGGAGAAACAAAAGAGGCCTGCAGAGAAGCATCGTCTAGAAGAAAATCAAAGGACTCTCTAGGGGCTGGCGTGGAGCAGGAAGCAAAGGGAAAAATAGCCTCGTCGAAGACAACATGACGCGAAATAATAACGCGTTTGGTGGTGATGTTGAGGCAACGATAGCCTTTGTGGGTGCTAGGGTACCCAATGAACACACAAGCAGCAGAGCGAGGCGCAAGTTTATGAGGTGCAGTGGCAGAAAGATTAGGATAGCAGAGACACCCAAAAACACGTAAATGTTCATAAGTGGGAGCACGGCGAAACAACAGCTCGTACGGGATAGAGTTGTTAACTGCGGTGGAAGGTCTGAGATTTTGTAAATACGTGGCTGTAGTGAGTGCTTCGGCCCAATAGTGACTTGGTACATGTGCATGCATTAGGAGGGTGCGCATAGAATTATTAAGCGTGCGGATTATTCTTTCAGCCTTGCCATTCTGGGGCGAAGTGTAGGGGCAAGATAGACGGAGAGCAATGCCACGTGAGGAGAAAAAGAGAGAGAGAGCATTGTTAACAAACTCAGTGCCCTTGTCTGCCTGAATGGTTTTAACATGTAAATTGAACTGAGTAGTAACAAAATTGCAGAATGAGGTAATGTGGTTGTAGACTTCGGATTTATTTTTAAGAGGAAAGGTCCAGCAATAATGTGTAAAATCATCCAGAAGAACAAGGTAATAAAGAGAACCCGAATTACTAGCAACTGGAGATGTCCAAACATCACAATGAACTAACTCAAAACTCAAAAGGCGCTGTGGTGCGCGTAGTAGAACTAGAAAAAGGCAAGCGCACATGTTTGCCGAGTTGACAAGCATGGCAAAGTGTGCTAGCTTGTTTATTACAAGTAATGCGAGAGGACTTATTACTTGCCGTCAATATGCGGCAGCAGGCCGAACTTGCCGCACATCGATAGGAAGAAGGCCGACCACTTGGTGTAGTTCGGATGGAGCAACTCGAGCTTGATGGGGACGTGTGCCTGGGCAGCAACCGTACAGAAGGGAGAGAGCGCCATGGCTGGTGCTGAGAGCGACAGGGTACCGGACGTCGTGGAGGAGGAGAGGGAGGAGGAGGAGTTAGCGCTGGTGGAGCTCATGGCGGCGCTAGGGTTTTGAGGTGAGGCGGCGGCGCGTGGGAGTCGCGCTAGGGCAGCGGAAGTTGTAGGGTGGGTGGGGATCGAGAGATCGCTCTATACCATGTAGAATTGGCGAAATCACCTCACGGCATGAGATGCCTGGGCGTTTGCATTATATAGCGGCAATACCGCAACTTGTACATCAAGTAAGAATACAACAAGATCGGCATTCACTAAACTTCTATATTTTAACTCATTGTATATGCATGGGGTTGGCTTATCATTGGAATCATGATTGTTGCTAATTAAGTGCCCCTTTAAACTTTTTCAATATACACGTAGCTTGAGAAGTGGCTTTCCTTTTCTTTTCTTTTTTGCGAAAAAGAAGAGCTTTATTAGTCACTCAAGGTAAAGATACAATCATGAGCAACTACCTGGTTGACACACGAAGGTACACGGTCACGCCACACTGCACTATGACACAACCGCTTAGCTAAATGAGCGAGTTCGTGAGCTACGACGTTCTGCTCTCTTCTAGTATGCCTGAATACCACTGCCGGCAGCTGAGAAGCCTCCTTGATAACAAAACCCGCATTTGATCGCTGCTCTCTTGCTTCGTTCAGATATTGGATCACTCTGGTACAATCAGATTCCAGGACACTAGTGTTCACATCATTTCTGGAACACTAGTGTTCACATCATCTCCAGTAGCATTGTCAAACTGAATTGATATACCTAAGAACTGCCAAAAAGCCTAAAAATTGCTCTAGCCAAATACCTATATCGATTGCTATACCTAAAATTTTTAGGCTATAGCTTAAATTTCTCTCTCCTAGACTCATATGGCAATCCAACACTAGATTGCTATATCTTCCAATGCTCTGGCGCGAACAACCAACTCCCCGCACCGGACATTTCCGTCATCGCCCGCCGCCACGGGATCCATTCATGCCGCCGTGGGATCTCGCCGCCGGCCACCAGCAGGCTATCCCAGACGCCTCCCGCGCCTCCTCTCCCTCTCCTGGGCCCCCTCCGCGGATCCCCTCTGACTCTGGCGATGATGCCTTGCCTCCCCTGCCGCCTTGGCGAGCTCGCCCCGGTCAGCACACCGGCGAGGCCGCGCCACGGTCCGGAGAGCGCAACAACGGCGCCACAAGATCCCGTATGCACCGTCCTGCCCAGGATACAACCACAGCGAGCTGCAGCCATGCCATGGCAAGGAGAAGCTTAGCCCAAGCTCATGGCCGCATGCCGCATCGAGGGACGGAGGGAGTTCGAGGGGTCGCGGCTCTCCGATTCGAGGTGAAGGATGGTGGAGTTGGGGCCGGCGCTCGATGCGAAGGTCGGAGATGGTGCGGCGATCGCGCGACGGGGGCAATTGGCCGGAGATCGACGCCGTCGGCAAGGGGATTCGCCATGGCTAGAGGTTCCACAAAAATGTCCTCATGGAAACTTGTAATTTTTTTGTAGTTTTTTTCCTGTGTCTTGACATTTTTTAAGAAAACCCCCCAGATGTTAGTGCTATTTACATGAAGCTTTTTAGGTCTCCAGTTTTAGGTATACTGCTGGAGCTGAAAACAAAATGGATTGCTAAATTTTCTCTCTCCTATACCTAAACTCAATTTTAGCAATTTGTTTTTAGCAACTTTGCTAGAGACGCTCTTACCGTATCAGTCCCTGGACCATACGCTGATATGAACACTTTCATAGAATGATCTCACAGCTGCATACTCTTTATTATAATACCAAGTCTCATACAAGGCTTTGTCTTACATAAAAGTCTTACACAATGGCCAGTGGCCTTTATTAAACAAACAACACAGCAACACTAGATTCTACTCCAGTGGAAGACATAAGCGACTTCACTCCAACAGGCAAACTTGCGTGCAGGATGAACCCTACTCTTTATCTCCATTGGCTTGGAAATCAAACTCTGGCTCACCATCTTAATAATGGAAGCAACAGTGAGTAATTAAGGTACTCAGCAAGCCCTAACACGAGGGTTAAGATATGCAAGGGTGTTCACAAGGACAAGGCTGAGGTTTTTGTCACATCGGCGAAAAGCCAACTTTATGCAAGGTTGTTTTGAAAACAAAATAATTCACAAACTAAGTCAGGTATCTATAGATAATAGTGGGGTTGGGCGGCCCTGAGGAGATGCAATCCATCTCGCTAGTGCCTCAAGTTTTATCACTGGCCGACAACCAGCACACGACTCCAAAACGGTGTTTTCCAAAAACACACTAAGGATAACTCACACATGAAAGACTAATCATTGTGTGGCCATAGCCTTCGCAATTGTCCAATACTGTGGAACACGGCTATCCGGATAGGTTACACTCTGCAGAGGTTATACACTTTCCGCACAAGGTATACCAGTCCTCCCCATCGTCATGGCTTAGACTGGCATACTAATGGTTCCGTACCTACTTGGTGTCACCACAGCACCACCATGGAAATACTGCGACCAGGGGCTTCCATCATCATATAAAAAGGCCATAATTTTCACCACATGCCAGATCCCGACGCCAATATCATTGAGTCTTCTCCTGGCTTCTGTTTGCAGCTCCCTCCTCCAGGTGGGTACCGGGTGAACACTATAGTACGGTGTGAATCCAAACCTTTTCCATACAAGGCTTGTGGTTGTACGAAGGGTGCTAGGCAAGGAGACACATGAACCGGTCCTTATACAACCAAAGCAAGCATCTTCAATAGCTACCCTCAATGAGGGATAGCGTCCCAGAGATAGCCTCCCCACTGAGGACTACCTCGCTTGCTCCCGCCAAAAAAAAAAAAAACCCCACTATGGGTTGCACTTATCATTAACCCCATCCAATTTCACATTTACACACACCATCAAGACACATGCATTTTACACAAAAATCGTGTGAGCAAGATTATTTAAACACATGGTGACAGTCCTAAGCGGCAAAGCAATCCAACATATCATTAAGTAATTTAATGATGTTGGTTCCTAGGGTTAACAAGGAATCAGGATAATCAAGATCAAGGCATGGCAATCAAATAATGCTTAGGACAATTCTAGCATTGAAAATCACCTTTAAATACCATGCATGCTTATTTAAAATAAGGCTCTAAATAGAATTATTTTGCAATCCTGGGAAGGGAGTTAGGACTTGCCTTCAGCAATAATGTCTTCCTCTTCTAAACCTTCCTCGTAGTCCCGGATCCTCGGGCTCTTCCTCGAAAGCTTGATTGTCTAGCGATTCAAGGAAAGGAAAATAAAACTACTGCTCAAACAAATAACAATCATTAAACCAAATAAAATCCAAATAAACTCAAAGAGATATGGTTATGGTGTGGCTGGATAGGCAAAGATTTTAGATGAATTTAGGTGGAAGAATTTATGGAATCGGAGTTAAGCTAACCAATTATGTATGACCATAATACTAATTAATCTGGGGTAAACAAGGGTTGGAATATGATTAGAAAGGAATATAATATTTTTGGGAATTTCCTGGGTTTTTATTTGATATTGGAAATGTGCTCGTAATAGGTTTCTGTGTACAAATCTGTGTGTCCCTAATGATTACAGAAAGCGTGTGAGGCTGACGTGTGGGGTCAGGAGGGCTGGGTCACCGTGTGGCACCGTGTCGTGGACTTGGTCCACGTGAGCTATGGGCCGGGCGCATGTGTGCCTGTGGTCTACCGTGGACCGGGTGCGTGGACACTCGAGGCGGTGCGACCGGGTTGCGGGGTCCCATGTGCCGGCATAGCACGTCACGTGGGATGCCGGCGCGACGTGGTCCACGCATGGCGGCAGGGGCATGTGCATGGCGTTCCGTGGCCGGAATCATCGCTGGTGGTGACGGTGGTGGCCGGAGTGTGACGCGGAGCGGTCAACGAGGTTCGGCACGGCGTGGCGAAGCGCGGGGACTAGCGTGTCGGCGCACGGACGGGCTAGGAAGGCGGTGCGAGCGCACGAGCGTGTGCGGGGAAACGCGAGGGTTTGTGCGTGGGGGCTCGTGTGGGTGGTCATGCGCGTGCCTCGGCCTGGCCGGGCGCGGGTGATGCGCGCCACAGCTTGGCCGGGCGCGGCCAGGAGGGTGGTCGGAGCCGGGGAAGAAGGGGGCGGAGCGGCGGTGCTCGACACGTGTGTGCCTCGGGAGCGCAAGGAGGGGAGAGAGGGGGCGAAGAAGAGAGCGTAGGGAGCAGGGGTGCTCACCTTGAGCTTGAGCCGAGCGGAGGTCGCCGGAAGCTCGACGTCGATAGCGAGGGAAGGTCGTCGGAACCCTAGCTTAAGAGAGGGGAAGAGAAAGTGGAGCTCGAGAGGGAAAGAGGGAAGAAGGAGCTCGGGAGGGAAAGAGGGAAGAAGGAGCTCGTGGGCGGCTTAGGAAGAAGGAGGGGGAGCTCATCTCCTTTTTTCGACTGGCAATGGCGGTGGTCTCGCCGGAGTCTTGGCGGGCGCACCAAGAAAGAGGGGAAGACGGTTCAGTTTGACTTGACGGGGTGGGCAAGAAGGGGAAAGGCGGTGTGGAGCGGCATGTGCTTCGCGTGGGGGATCTTGGTGCCGGACTCGACAATTGCGGTGGAGCAAATCAATTGAACAGGGTGGATACAGTACAGTACATGTGAGAAATGGATCTAGAATAAGTTGCAATCGTGGGTAAAATCAGCGCCCAGATGGATTGAGAGACCTACAGAGGCCTTGCCTTGAAAATCCAAGTCAAAGACAGTGAGGACGATGCGAGGTGCGTGGTTACCGGAAGAGGCAGAGTATTGGGGAGAAACTGCGAAGCAGTGAACAGTGCGAAGGGGGCGATTCGGCGAAGAAGAAGCGGCACGACCCCTTTTTTTTTGACACGGGCGCGGCCCTTTGTTTCTCGGAGGTTGACTTGTAGCCGACCCTTCCTGTCACCAACATGTGGGTCCATAAAAGTGTTGGGACCACCAGCAGTCACGCGATCATTCAGCTAGTAGTGGACGAAGCCATGGGTGAATGGGACCTTCCCGAGATGCACTACAGCTCATTTTCAACTGCCTGAGTAAAAACTTGACAAGACAAGACAATGGTGCCAGCCGCCCGTCTTGACTTATTTTCAACTGCCTGATGATGACCAACCACGCTTTTGGTCTCCACGTGAAGCAACCACACTTGGATCTCCGCGTGGTAGGCTCTGTCAGAGAACACCTTGCTTCCTACTACTACCGTATTGTAGTTCCTAGGCTCTCGCGGGTTCCCGTGCTACCACTCCATTGCAAAATTGCATAATCCCGAATATGCCACTGTCAGTGACACAGGCCTTCTGCGCAGCCTGCATTTTCTTCTGGCGGACAGGCATCACTCGCACCATAAAGGCTTAAATGTCTCCTCCCGTGCTCATCCGCGCATCACTCGCACTACAAACTCTTCTGAGATTTTTGAAAAAAAAAGGTATCCATTTTCTACTGTGATGATCGATATCCTCAATCATCGTATTGGATTTCTGCTTCTTCATGAATTTTAGTCTCGTTGCTCGTTATGCTTTCCATATGTATGTATGCGAAACATGGACAAGGGGAGGAACAAGCAACAGAGCGGGGCGCAGCCGCAAGCGACAGGAGCAATGCAAGCCCAGGGCTTGTGGAAGTTCCTGTAGAAGAAATAATCCTGGAAAAGCGGTTTGAATTTTTCTTGTTTTATTTTCCATTTTTGCCATCGCCTCCGCTGTCGATTTCTTCTCATTTTGCCTTGCTTTGGATCTCTGTTTAGGATAGCAGCCGTCAAGAGGAAGATGCAGGCCACGGCCGACGACCAGGGGAGGATTACGCGCATGAAGACGAAGCTTAACCGCGAGATTCTATCAAACCAGGTCATGATAGCAGTCCTTAACCGGTTCGATGTTCTGGCGAATCTCCTGTCGTTCATGGGAATTTTACACAGCAAGCTGGGGAAACTGGGGGACTGCCTGGAGCGAGCCGGAAGTCCAACAAGTGAACTCTACGAGATCATCTCCATATGCGACGAACACCTGACAAACCTAGTCCAAAGCAATCGCAATGCATCACTTTCAGAGACGTTCCCTTGATTGAGATCACGATTCATTATATACATGCCGGTTGTTTCTAAATTTGTTCAAAATGATTCGATTTTTTCTAAATTTCTTGATTGTTTGTGTAGCTTTCAACAGCTGCTGCGAACACGTCTCCGAATTTCGGAGCATGCTGGTGGAGATCAAAACAGCTGCGTCTGTGGAGAAAGACGCCGCGACTGAGGAGGAAGACGCAAAGCGCAAGGAGAAATACGCTGCCGCCGCTGACGCTGAGGACAATGACCCTGCCGCCGAGGAGAAAGATGCCGACGCGGACTCTGCCGAGGACACTAACCCTGCTGCCGAGGAGAAAGACGCTGCTCCCGATGCCGCCGAGGACAATGACCCTGCCGCCGAGAAGAAAGATGCGGACGCGAACGCCGCCGAGCACAATGACCCTGCTGATGCCGCCACCGATGCCGCCGATGACATTTTTTTTGAATGGCTCGCCGATGACATTTTTCTTTGGTCAGAGAGGTGGGTTAGGGATTGGGAAATGATTCTAGATAGAATGGCGGATCCTAGTAATGTACCTTGTAAAAGCTGCGGCGCAATAACACTAGATTAGGATGGGCCAGCGTGTCGAGCCATAGTTCTATACTACTAATTAGTGTCTGACTCCCCAGTAAGATGCTTATTTTGTGAAGCCATAGTTCGTGAACACGGTTCCTTTTGATTTTTCTCAGTTCATCTGTATGGTAGAGCCTTCCCCTCTTTAAACACTATAGGGGACTATCCCATCAAGTTTGCCCTATTCAGGGGAATATCCCGGCTGTGAGTAACTTGACAATACCAGACAAATGGTGAGGGGCACCGTACCTGCTCCTCCCTCACGACGAGTCACGAAGGCCTCAAGGACTGTGAAGCAACCAGCTTTATCAACACTGTCTCCGGCTCCCTCTGCCAAAAACACTGTATCAACACTGTGGACTAATTTTGTGGAGGCGTGATGCTGATCACCGCCTGCTGTGCGTGGACATATCTTGTTCCGTGTTTGATTCACGCTTATCCGAGGTGCATTCCATATCTATCTTCATTCAGGCTTATTTCTATAGTGCGATGCATGATTTACGCCGCAGTGAGGATGTTGGTGGCCGCTGCGGTTCGTGAACACGGTTCCTTTCAATTTTTCTTAGTTCGCCTGTATGGTAGAGTCTTCCCCTCTGTAAACACTACACGGGACTATCCCGCAAGTTCGCCCTATTCAGGGGAATATCAGACAGTGAGTGACTTGACAATACCGGAAATATCTTGTTCCGTGTTTGATTCACGCATATACAGTACATTCCATACCTATCTTCATTCATCAGGGTTATTTATGTAGTGTGATGCATGATTTACGCTGTAGTGATGTCGGTGGCCGCTGCGGTTCGTGAACACGGTTCCTTTTGATTTTTTTTCCCGTGTGTAAACACTTCAGGAAACCATCCGAGTGATTAAGTTTGCCCTATTTCAATGGAATATCCCGTCAGTGAGCCCTGTTTGGATCGGCTAATTTTAGCCAACTAAATTATTAGTAAGCTAATTTTTTAGCCAACTATCAGTGGCTGATCATCCTCTCTGCCAGCGGGAACTAATATGGTATGAGGAAAGGCATGGACACATCCAGCTATTCACGAATGAAATTATAATTGAGAAAGCGTGCAAAATCTCCAACTTAGGGCAGGTACAACATTACACGTAGCCCGTCTCATGCAACGCCACATAGGATTTTTGATCAGGTGGAAGAGAGAGAGGGAGGTAAAAGAAATAGGCGGTTGTTTCGTGAGACAACCACCTCAAGCGCTAAAATTTAGGAGTATGAGACGGCTTACACACCATTGTACGAGTTGTAGTTGTCATGCTACTCATAAACATTCTTTTTCTCATCCATAAATTAAGGGAAGATGCTATTACTATGAGACATCTCGCTCGTATCATATCCATCTCCGGTATGGTACACCGGGCCTTCCCCTCTATAAACACTACACGGGACTATCCATGATCAAGTTCGACGGAATATCCCATGAGTGAGTAACTTGACAATACCGGACATATGGTGCGGGGAACCGTACCTGCTCCTCCCTCACTTCGGTTTCATGGGTGAAATAACAAAAATCTCCTCACGAAGGCCTCAAGGACTGTGAAGCAACCAGCTTTTACTATAGTTTTGGTTCGGAAAACGAAACAATCTCTTCATATCGCAGCTTCTTAGGCGTGTCGAGCCAGCTCGTATCATCTCCGATATGGTACGCCAGGTCTTCCTCTCTGTAGACACTACACGGGACGAGGAACAAATCCTTAGGAATTTCACAGGAAACAGTTCAATTCCCGCAGGAATGAGGAACAAATCCTTCATTCCAATTGCGTGGGTCTAATTTTCTGAAGTGTACCATGAGACGATCCTGATCAAAACCAGACCCATACAAGGGAACATCCCGCATTCAATCTTGATAGTTGGGGATTGCGATGGAAATTTTGGATGGGTTGGAATTGGACACGGTCAGACACAAATTCAGTCCGAGGAAAGGGACAGCTAAACCCATTGCTTTATCAAAATCCTGCTAAATCCCGTTTTGACAGCCATCGACTCAGTGGGAAGGTTCCCGGATGTCACGACGCCATGGCAAAGCTACGACAGTGCACAGCCTGCACAAGAACAGGCCACATTGTTGAGACTCGAGGCTGGCCTTTTGTTTCAGCTTGTGCTTTTAGAATCCAGAATCCACAATCACAAGGTAATACAAACGGGTCCGCATTGTTATCTCGCCCGAAAGAGCAAAGAGCTAGTATTAGGGATCGAATCGAAGATTTGTCATCACAGTTGATTCCTTCTCTGAGAAGCTTCTCTGTGGCGCAAGGTTGACAGGGTTGGACGTTTCACCGGGCTTCGCGGGAACCGGGAACACATTGTAGTTCCTCGCTAGATACTTTTTCATTTCACAGTTTCCTAGAGTGACACTTCATCTTTGTGGTATCCGGAATCCGGATTCCACAAAATGCTCTCAATGCCCTCTTATTTGGCTTCCATTTGCAGAATTGTTCGGCTACCTCGTCGACAACTCGAGGCGTGTGCCGGTGACCGCGCTCCGGTGTACGGATGAGTCCATCCGCAGAGATGGTGAATCCAGGAACCATTCTCCGATAACTCGTCTTATCTTTTATTTAACTGTAAGGACGCTTCTCGGATAACACCCCCCGAGTTGAGTTATGTGTAGTTGAGAGTCGAATTCATTTTTACCAGGTTAGGGTCTGTTGGTGTCGATTTGGACACGATTTGAGTTGATTTTGTTTCAACAATGTTTTTTCTTCTAGTATTTAGCACTGTGCATGTTAATAGTTAGGCTGGGTGCATACTTATCCGGTGTATTCTATGTCAGTTCCAGGGACGTTCCCATGGGTCTGGTTTCGATCATGGGATCGTCTTCTGTTTGTACACGACCCCGTCGCTCGAAAACGTCACAAATTCACAATGTAGCTGCTGCCAAATTTTCACCAGCCTGCCGAAACGTGAGCAGCACTTTCAAAATTTCACCCGTGATGCGAAAAGTCCATATTGTCCCTTCCTCTCCGCACTCATTCGCGTTCTTTTCCCGATCCGCGGCCAAGGGTCTTTTGGTAAACTATGCCTAAGAAGCCATGAAAGTGCGCTGAACCTTTCCCTCGCTGCCAAACCAAACCAGATCTCGTCTCTGTTCAAAAAGAAAACAACCAGATCTCGTCTCGCCGCTCCCTGCTCCAGCTTACCTCGCCGATGTTCCCTAGATCCACCTCCGTCTCCTGCCACCCCCTCCCCCCCCCCCCCCCCACCAAACACACACCACTCTTTGTTGTATGCAACCACGCTCTGTCCGTCTCCAAGACTTCGATGCCACCAGGACGGAATCCGGCGATGGCAGGTATATTGCTTCCATCTTTGTAGGGGATCTTGATTTGTTTTTGTTTGTTGTTTTGGGCATATACAACTGATATTTGTCTCGACTTGTATTTGAAACATCAATCTCTCACAATATGTTCTATAAATGTGTAGCGGATGTGGTTCAACATGAAGAGGAAGAGACCAACGAATATGAGCTTCAATGACTAAAAATAATTGCTGCAAATCAACAAATCTTCAGAAGCCTTGGTCTGCCGGGGACCTTAAACGGAGACAGTAGTAATAAGGTTTTAATTTTTTCGCAAGTTTCTGCGGTCATTGTTATATTGTTAATTACTTGTTAGTACCGTAGTCATTGCATAGCTAATTTTTCTTCCATTTTTCGTGTTGAGGCCTTACAAGTTCCTAAGGGGAGAGGGCAGAAGAGGTCAACGCAGGATGCAACGAGTCCTGTTACAGGCGGAAGAGGTTCCAAGAGAGTGTTGCCACCTCCTCAAGAAGTCACAAGAATAACTAGGCAGCGGGCAAGGGAATTGTCCGATGCAAACCCTGTCGAAGAAACAAAAGAGGACAGGAGCCAAGTGCATGATGACGGCAAGAATCTCCTTTGTTGTTGCTAGATATTATTTGCTCTATTGCTGATAGTCACTTAATGACTAACACGTGCAATTTGTTAGAGGAAGAAATCAGAACAACTCCAAAGGGCCCAGGAAGAGCCGGGAAAGATCTGGAAAGGATCAACAAAGGAATGCACATGAAGTTGCCAATCCACATTTTCGAAGGCACGAGCTTGCCACTGAGGCTGGCATCGTACTGCGGAGGCACATACCAGTCCTTCCTCGCTGGAACAAGTTGCAGCATAAGCAGGATCATCTTTCTAACTACATCAAAAAAGTTTCTGTAAGTATATCAACTCATGGTCAACACTGGAGGGAAATTCTATTTGATTTGCTGTACCAAACCTGATAAGCTCACGGGTGCTCAATCTTTTCATTCCATTTTGAGAATAACTTTGATTTCCTCTATACTAGGTGCAATTTTCCATGGACACCACTAGCAAACCAGTGATTTCAGCTTGTGCTGACATGCTGAAATCTGGCCAGCGTCAAATGAGATATAAGCTGAAGAAGAAGTACTTTGATAATGTACCAGAGAGTCAACGGATTACCAAATCACCTGTGTCATCGATGGATGACAACCAATGGGCAGAACTCCTGAAGTTGTGGTCAAGCCCACAGCACATGGTATGGCAGAACTTGAAAGCGCCTCGTTCCTTGTCAGTCAACCTAATGTTAAACAGTTAATTCAAGATGCCATCAGATTTTAGAGTAGACATACAATTATTATGTTGTACCCGTACTTTGTTCTGCTCTATTGGTTCGCTCTGTCGTTCCTTTTTTTGTTTGTTATAGACTTAAGTGTTTTGATATACTACTACTTGTTTTACTCTTTATTAAATTTGTTCATTGCACAGAAACGCTTAAGTGATGCTGGACATTAGAAACACTATATTTTTTTCTATCACTCACAGAAATGTGCTTTTTACAGGAAATGTGTCTTGTAAACCAGTGGAACCGTGAGAAAGTCTGGATGTATCAGCGCACAGGCTCCCGGTGCTATGTTGCACAGGCCCATGCCATGGTAAGGAACTAGTCAATCGACACCTTTCATTTCTTCTGATCAAATCCTTTTAAAGATTTCTTTGCACATGATTTTAGAGAGATAAATTCAAGGATGCAGAGCCCACTGCGGTGGACCTGTTCAGGGAGTTTCATTCATCACGGAAAACTGGTTCCGTTTAGGCCTGGCAACCGGGGGGGGGGGGGGGGGGGGGCTGGGGAACGACCTCCATCCCCGCCCCGTTAGAGCTCAGCCCCGCCCCGTCCCCGTTCGTCTATCGGGGGAAAATCTTCCCCCGTCCCCGTCCCCGTTCGTCTATCGGGGGAAAATCTTCCCCCGGATCCCCGATCCCCGTCGGGGCCTCGCGAGGAACGACGGCGGCGAGGATGTGGTGGCGGCGGACTTGGCCTGCGACGTAAAGAGGGCAGCGTGAGGAGCACCATGGTGCGACGGGTGGTGGAGGCTTGGTGTGGGCGCGGTACGGTGACAACGGACTCTATTGATGGTAGAACTCCGGTGATGGCGGGGCGGCGACGGACTCCGACGAGGACGCGACAACAATGGAGTTGGGCGAGACGACGAGGATGGCGGCTGCTGTAGGGACGAACGGAATGGGATTAGGTTTCGGGAGAAGAGTAGTGCATATACGTTGGGCTAATGGGCTGATATTTGAGTAATGGGCCTCAGTATTCACGTTATCGGGTCTCCACAGGGCCTCCGCGGGGCGAACTTGCTCCCCGTCCCCGCTCCGCTTTGATTCGGGTCCCCGCCCCGTTAACCCCGCGGGAGAAATATTGGCCCCGTCCCCGCCCCGTTCGGGTCGGATCCCCGCGGAACCCCGACTCCATCGGGGAAATTGCCAGGCCGAGTTCTGTTTGTGAGACAGTTCAGAAAGCTCTTGTAAGTCCTTGTTTCCTTTTCATGTCCTCTTATGCCTGTTCTGCACTGTAAAAATCTGTGAACAAGATAGAACTTTGACCTGTCACCCTTGTTTTGCTAGGATGATATGGAAGCGATGATGGAAGAACCTGTACGAGAGGGAGAGGAACCGATGTCTCCTGGTCGTGCTGTTCGTGAAGTTGTTCGTGCAAGTACCTTTCTTGAAGTTGTGGGCCTGCAATCAAAGAAAAAACTCGGAGTTACCGTTTGTTCCCGGTTAGAAGCACTGATCGCTGAACTTAGGCGCGAGAAAGCTAAAGGTCGACAAGTTGAACAAATAGTTGAACAACAGAGGAGGGAGATCGATGCCTTGCGGAAGCAAGTGCAAGAAGCGAGAGACTCAAGCCGCACTGTGGAAGCGCAGTTACAGCACTTGAGGAAGGAATCAGCACAAAAAGCAAGCATGATCACTTGCCTCATGTCTAATTTTGAGGGTGGTCAGGTGCATCCTTCATCTTTGACATTTGAATGATTTTCTAGTCTGATTAGTTTTGGTGTGATTACTGAACTCTCCGTTCATGGGTCACCATTTTGTAACCTGGCATCATTTCGTGGTCTGTATGGAATGTGAACTCCGACATCATTTTGGTTTGTCATGTATACATGACTCTTCAATGTATTTAACAAGATAAATTTGGCATCTTCTTGTGACAATCCAACCGGATATGATTTGTGACGAAATAGTTGGACCTCAAATAGGCCCGCATAAGACCATTTATGTCTTACGATCTGGGCAATTGACATGTGGAGCAACTAGGAAAAGGCACGTGGACCAACCACGAAATGACACGTGTTGCAATAAAAGCGCGACACGTGTACTCTTAAAATAAAGACACGTGAACCAATAAAAAAACGACACGTGAACTAATAGAGTAGTGACATGTGGAGTGATAGAGTAGTGACACGTGGACTCTTGAAAACATGACACGTGAACCAGTAAAAAAGCCCCGTGGACCAATAGGGAAACGACATGTGGACCAGCAGAAAGTTGACACGTGTATGGACACGTCATCATGCTTATGTGGCAATGCTGCCACGATGGGCGCCATGTCATCGTGCCATCGTGGCTGCCATCGTGGCAGTATACATATACAAAGTACCGTATCATACCCTTGCTGTCCGGGCTGGCTGCCCGAACAGTGAAAACATCGTAAATCATCACTGACCACGCTCGACTGCTGACGGACCCTAAAAGGTCATAAATCACGATTTATGACAAAAAATTCATCACTACAAGCAGACGGTGACACGTTAAGAACGTCACTAATCAGCATATCTGTTCTAATGTTTGGACCGGCTTCAGGAGGCAATCAGGGAAGTCTAGGGAGTGAGGCGGTGGCAAACCGCCACATCGGTCGGCCGGCCGGCCCCCCTACTAGGCCGGTTGGCTTGACTTGGCGGCCCTGCCACTCCACCTCGCGCTATAAAGTCCCTCCTGTCCTAAGGAGGCTATAAATACCCTGGGATCCGCAGAAACAATTCGCACCTCACTGATCCAAGAGATCCATTACTCATTTGTTCTTGTATCCTAACTCTTGTAGAATTACTCTTTTATTATTTATATAATTAGTTTATTCTTTATTTATTTCCTTTAGCAATTATTTTCTATTTAAGTTTATTTACTTAGTTAAGTTAGCTTTTGTAGAAGTCTTGTTGTGGGTTTCGTGATTGTGTATAAGTAGTATGGGTAAGTGCTTTGCCAGAATGGAGTCTGCGCTTAGTGAAAGTTGTGCTACATTCTTAGATAGGGCCGCTCTCTCGATCAAGAGTAGTTCCTCTAGACGAGTTATAGGTGTGGCGCTTAGAGCGTTGCCTAGGCACGATTAGCATCCGCCATTACGGAGGATGGTAGCCCCACGTGTGACAAACGTGTCAGGCCTCTCCAATCCACCACGTTCAAGGTCAGCCTAACCGGGTTGGAAATAGCGGTTATCTCCCCAAGATGAACCTTCTGTTCTGGGATTCATTAAGCCTTGGCATAGCCGTGCCCCAAAACGTCATGACTTGTATGTACATGACCTTAGCTAGAGTGCATAATATTGTAGAACTAATTGCTAGAAGTAAATAGATGTAAGATTAACATATAAGAATCATTGCCTCTATCTTGTTGTTCTCTCAATGTAACTTCTGCTTTTATTTATATTGGATTATATGGTGAGTGCCACCCATATTTATCATGTACCTCTTACCCCCGTCTTAAGTAATGTCATGTTCTTTTGCACAACAAGTATACACTTTGTTATATTTAAATTTCCTATCACTCTGCCTCCATGCGGAGATATAAATACGATAACCATGGAATATTTCAAGGTGAAATGCTACAATGGTAATCTGTGCGCTTGCGGAATTAATATTAATTAAACGCATAACAACTGCCAACAGTGTGTCACACTATCCATTTATCTATCTTTATCCTTACCCCTGCATTGGACATGGACTTGTCTATCATTGTAATCTGTTGAGCATAAGTATACTTGTAAATCATGTCTTCTTTTGGGAAAATATAAATATGATACCCTGGAATACTCTCGGGTGAAATGTTACAACGGGTTATTCGTGTGCTTGCAAACTATCTTTGATCATAAAAATTACCGATAAGACATCTCTAATACATGTTGCTAGTTGTGAATTATTTGGTATTACTAAGCAAGTCTTTTAGACTGACTCCAACAGATAGTGTATTTTAGTTATTACACATGAAATAGGGTGTAGAAGGTGAAAAAATTGTCTCCAACAGAACACCCAGAGAGAACATCTATTTTTAGAGCCGCCAGCCTCGCCACCCACAAATGGGCTACATCTTCGCAGCGACCAACGTCGAATCGTTTTTTTCTTTTTTCCTGTTCTGTCTTCCTGCTCGAGACGGAGCGGGCCCAGGCAAGGGCGCGGCGGCGCGGGAGCGGGCCCAGGCAAGGGCGCGGCGGCGCGGAGCCCCGGCGATGGAGGCGAGCAGCTCGCGGAGCTCCACCTCGCCCATGCCCGACAGGGACGCAGCACGGCGGCGACCTCGCTGCGCCTCCGCCGCCAGCGCAACGGACGGCTCCGCGAAGCACCAATTTCAGGAAATTTCGGCTCAGTGACGGCGAATCGGACAGCAGCTCCGCTATGCACTCGCTGCGCGGCGCGCTGAGGAGCGGCACGGCGGGGCGTGGCAGGGGAGGCGAGCGCTGGGCGCGGCGGGATGCAGCGCGGCGCACCGCAGCGCGCTGAGGAGGGCACGGGGTGGAGCTGCGCGGCGAGGCGCGGAGGCGGAGCAGGGCGAGCGCGGGGCAGCGCGCTGCTTCCCTCGCAGCGCAGGGATGGAGAGCGGGCGCGGCCCCGGCGGCGCGGGCGCGGCGGCGACGCGGCTCCGGTGGAGGGGAAGCTTGGCGAGGCGAGGCGCCGCGGGCTCGGCGGCGTGGTGCTGGCAAGGCGAGGCGAGGTGCGGCGGGCTCGGCGGCGTGGCGCTGGCGAGGCGACGACACGCCGGCGCGGCGGGGACGGCGGAGTAGCTGCTCCGGCGGCGGCGGGGCGGGGTTGCCGGGGTTGGCGGCATGTTGTAGAGGAAGAAGGTCACGGTGCTGGGTCTTCTTTTGGAGATACATGTTTTTTGATCTTCTATTTTCAAGTCTTTTAACACCCAATATAGGCTAAGGTCAGCTCCATTGTTGGAGTCAGTCTTAACCCAAGGTGTCTCTGGCGACATGTTGGGAAAATATTTACTTTATGCTTAACCAGCCTTTGGTGCTATTTCTAGTCTGCCGTAAGAAACGCCAACATTGTTCAAAATATTGTCGATACATGTCCTGCTACACGGACTCAAATATAGAAGTGTTTTAAGCTACAGTATCACATGCTTTGGGGCTCTTTAGAGACCACCTTCTTTTGATCATCAAGTGAAGAGAATTCGATAACAAAATCTTCTGGATAATGATGCTTGAGCATATTCTGCTGTACGAAGACGTTAAATTGTTTCAATTGTTGCTCGAACATCCGCCACATGCACTGTCCAGATTGGTTGGGCTAACTATCGAAGCATTGTATTGCTAAGATGTTGTACGTCCTCTCTTGGAGAGATTGGGATGAACTTCGTGAAACAATTAAAGTAGAGAGCGGATTTCGTGAGCACATTGTCACGTGCACACCCATCATCCAACCGTCCATGGGGTTCTGGTGTACTGAGATTCACGCGGAGAGAAGTAGCGGCGTTAGTTTAGCCGTCGGCTCCATTTCCTACCGGTGCGTCGAGCGTCATTCGTGGACCTATAGCGGGAGCGTCAAGCGGGGGCGGGGGCAGGCGTTCAGGTGTGCGAAGACGCTCCGGATGCTGGTTATGCTTCCGGGTGCCCGGGTACTCGCCATTGCGGCGCACGGCGGGGCTGTTGCCCACCAACCCGAGCGAGCAACTGGAGCACATCGCCGAGTTCCAGGAGGAAGCCGACCTCTGGGTCATCGCCCACGTCGCGTGGTTCCTCCCGGCGACCAGGATCACGCACGTCCTGGCCGGCGACGACGTGTGGCCGCCTCCCCCGGCCCGGCAATGCCTACTTCCTCATCCCGGCGATGCTCAACCTCCGCTCGGCCCTCTCCGCCGCCGGCCTCGACGGCCGCGTCAGAGTGTCGACCGTGCTGTCCGCGGAGGCAATGGCCGCGCCGGCGTGGTCCGACGTCGCCGCGCACCTGCTGCGTTTCCTGAAGGCGGCCGGCGTGCCACTGTTCCTCAAGAAGTCCCACTGTCTGTGAACAAAAGATGAACCGAATGCAAAGATGGCTTCTTCGAGTGAAATCTGACGACAGCTTTGAGCTCATAGTTGCAGCAATGGAGCTTTTCTGTTCTGAAACCGTAGCAGCAGCGTAGCAACGCCAGTAGCAGCAGGAGCAAGCGCGACAGGACCTGGTGCTCATGGGCGCCTCCGCGTCGTGCCCTCCTCCAAGCAACAGCAGCAGATGGGGTCAGCCATCTGCATGTAGAGATGCGTGGCGAAGCTCAGCAAGCAGGGAGAAAGACGAGCTGCTCTGTCTTTTTCGTATTTAATTTACAACCACCACCGAACCACGTCTGGCCCGTAGAGGCGTAGAGTGATGCCCCGCGCGCCGCGCGCTTCATTTACTCGATCCCCAGCTCACGCCGTTCATCCGCATAACGGCAACTACCGGGTGCGCAACGGGCCATATGCTCACAAAGTAATTTTCCATTAAAGTATACAATCTACAGCTCACCGACTTGAAGAAGATCCCACTAGAAGCATGTGACGTCGCCTTACAATTAAAGGCGAAGCTGATTGCATTTGTTAGGAGGATGTTTGCAGTTGAAGGTCAGGTGCATCCTTCGTCACTAGCATCTGAATGATGATCTTTGTTTCTAGTCTAATAGGTTTGTTAAACTTTGTCTTGTGTTCACGGGGACGCTATTTTGTAATGTGGCCTCATTTCATGATCTGCCTTGAATCTGAACTGTGACAACCTTAGGTTCAAGTCATATATATGTGACTCATTTATGCATTGGGTTCATGTCATGTGAATGTGAACTGTGGCAAGATTTGGCTTGAATGTTGTGATGACTTGACATGATTTGTGTTGGAAACCTATTTTTAGGTATTCATGGGTTAGTGGCTAATTACAAAGCCACGTCACCGAAAAGTAATTAAGGGCTCAAGGTCCGATCCCAAGAAGGCTAAATAGACTACGCTCGAACCCTCTACGGAACCTCCGGCCCTACGCCACGATCTCGGCCTCGCACGACCCCTCGTGCAAGGCCCGCCGAAGCGGAGTCGACCACCCACTCCTCTGATCCCTCTACATGCTGCCATGTGGTGCCCGGCCCCGTGGCGGGACTCAGACGCACCGACCCGATTTCGCCCGACCACCGGGGTCTGGTGCGGGGCCCACGCGAGAACTCTCTGCCTCGCACGAGTGCTGCGGGATAGAAGATCTCGCGCTCACCTACTGCAGGGGAGTGTTTAGATCATCAAGGCGGACTGTGTGGGCCGCTTTGCTTTAGCCCATCCCGCGATGTAAGCCACCGTGCCCGCACGTCCCATGTTGACGTTTGACAATGGTCAAGCAACGTCACTGTGCACTTGCGGCTCAAAGATTGCTAAAAGCCCAGCCCACCTTCGGGGCGGACACACATACGTAGCACCTCT
The DNA here is from genome assembly GCA_007726485.1 of Eragrostis curvula. Lineage (NCBI taxonomy): Eukaryota > Viridiplantae > Streptophyta > Magnoliopsida > Poales > Poaceae > Eragrostis > Eragrostis curvula. Next base: position 44,443,858 of record CM017441.1, on the reverse strand, counting down.
CTTGGGTTTTCGTCCTCGCTTTGCTCAAAAGGGTTAACCCGGAGGTGTTACGTCTTGGGACAACAAGGCTTATAAGCTAGTGTAACTCTGATTAAACTAGCAATGTGGTACTAAACTGTGGGGTGTTACAGTCACCCCCCCCCCCCCCCCCTCTCTTAAAGGACTGGCATCCTCGGCAACGAACTACCCAGGATCAACCCTTGGTGCACGAGAATACCACGCAAGCGTGGCACGCAACATCTGTGCACGAGATGCCACGGGCAAGTGTGGCGTGCAGCGAGGGCGATGCTCTGATACCATTTATAGCACTTGCGGCTCAAAGATTGCTAAAAGCCCAGCCCACCTTCAGGGCAGACACGCATGCGTAGCACATCTCTTGGGCTTTCGTCCTCGCTTTGCTCAAAATGGTTAACCCGTAGGTGTTACGTCTTGAGACAACAAGGCTTATAAGCTAGTGTAACTCTTGTTAAACTGGCAATGTGGTACTAAACTGCGGGGTGTTACAGTCACACGGTGCCACAATGGGCTCCTATGGCGAACAGGAGCACAACAGGACACTATAGGGCTCGGACACGACCAGACAAGCACAGTGACACCTCGACTTGACACTCCCTAACGTCATCGTCCTCGCAGCCAAAGAAACCGGGAAAGAGGACGTCACTGCCACCACACATGCACATTTTCATTCATTTCTTCTTCTCCTTTCCTCCATGTGAGCCGTTCTCTCCCTTGTCCATATAAAAGGGCAGAGGAACCATGGGAAAGGGGACCAATCAAATCCAAGAGAGCCAATTCTCATCCCACACACCCACGCACGCTCAACACTTATAGACTAGGGAGATCCTCCCTCTCTCGCCTTACTTATAACCTCTACTACGAGAAATATAATTTAAACCACCGCACTAGACGTAGGAAATCTTGCCTGAACCAATATTTATCGCCGTCTCATTCGCTAATCCACCAATCAGTCGAACGCGTAGTATAAATTTACTAGTCAATCGGTTACTCAACACCGACAATTATAATCGATGTACACAATTGGCTATGACGAAATATAAATGGGGCCAGAACAGCCACGTGGGCCAATAAGAATATGACATGTGGAATAACGAGAATACGACATGCGGATTAATAAGGAGTGAACACATAGATCAAAAAGAAAAGGACACACGACAAAAAGGAAATGTGGACCAATAAAAAATAGACACATGGACAAACAAGGAAGTGCCACATGGACCAATCGAGAATGGACACATGGATTAATAGTAAAATAACATGTTGACGAATCGGAATATGACATTGTTAACAAACAGTAAGATCACAAGTGGACCAATCGGGAAAGGATGCGTGGACTACACGTCGACAATCAGAATCGACATCTGGACCAACAAGAAACTAACATGTGGATCTACCACGTCATCCTGCCATCGTGACGGTGCTGCCATGTTGGATGCTATGTCATCCTACCAACGAGAGATAGTTTATACAGTAACATAACCTGGCTAATAGGGAAGTATAACAAAAAATTTAAAAATGTCATAAATCACGATTAACCATGCTCGACTAGTGACGGAATCTAAAAGGTCATAAATCGTTATTTATGATGAATTTTTCATCATTAGTAATGGCTAGTGAGTAGTGATGCCCGAAAAACATCATTAAGCAGCAGATCTGTTCTAGTGATATACGATCTACATGCTAACAAAAAGGATGGAAAGCATAGAGTGGAGAGAACATGATAAATTGATTCTTACAAAATAGTTAAACGAAAGTATGAAATGGTCAAAGACTTAAATAGAATGCTTATAACCTTAAATCATGCATGTACTCGAATGGAATGCTTCTAATCACTATTGTTATCAAATAAATACAAAAATTTCATTTGTGATTTTCCGTACATATGGTGATACGCTAAAATGGACGGAAGAACGCCCAACTCATTTTTAACCAGATTTCATATTTTCCACTTCAAATACTGTCTAATTTCCGTTTAATCTTGAATAAAATATCAATGATCGGGGAAGAAAAGGTCAAAAATGACTTCGATATTTCAGAAAATTACTGTTCATTTTTCTTCCCTACCCTTTGTTTCATAGCTTGGTGGCCAAGTGCAAGCCACTGTTTCTCTTCTTCATCCGCAGCAAGCAGGGAAGCAAAGCGGAGAAAGAGGGCGAGTCAGTTCTACGGCAGATCGAACAGCAGTCGGCGAGGTCGCTCGTGGCACGCGAGCACGGTGATGCCTGCTCTACACGGACGCGGCTGGCACCATACCTCGAGCACCTTGGTGTGCTCCCGACGTCACAAAGAGGATAGGTTAAGAGCAGGGTTTGAAATACCGACGGTTACTGGTCGGTAACCGCGGTTACCGGACTAACCGGTCCGGTCCGGTTAGTCCGGTACCCCGGTTTCCAAATTTGAAATTTGAAAAATTTTCAAAATTTGAAAAAATTTGAAACAAAAAATATGTAAATAAACTAGAAGGAATTTGCAGCACATTGGTGGAAACCGTTAACAAAAAATCGATCGTTTGATTGGTCAAATAATTGCGGGAACATTTCAGGCTGAAAAGAAATTTAAAAAAAAAAAAGAAAAATGACCTTATCCTCTTATCCGTTGCCACCGACGCCCCATTCGGTCCCCCACCTCCACGAATACGGTCTCGCTCGTTCCCCACCTCCACCCACCGCCGCGCGCCGTCGAGAATCGTCGCCGGAGCCGCTCGCCGGGGCTAAATCGACGGCGGACCGAGGTCCAATCGACAGGGCGCCGCGGTAACCGACGATTTTGCGCCGGTTATCGACCGGTTCGCGGCGGTTACCGATCCCAGGCGCGGCGTCGACTTTCACGGAGGAGTGTCGGTTTCCCTCGGCTAGCCGATGAAATCGGCTGGTTAGCCGAGGTGAAACCGCGGTAACCGGCGACGACCGGCCGGTTTTCCTTCGCGCGAGGTGAGTCTCTGTCTTTTTTTTTTTTTTCCTGTTTTGCATTTGATTGATCTAGAGTTCTTGTAGTGCTCTAGAGTTCTTGTAGTGCTGCAATTTAGGGGATTGTGAAAAACTAGTGATGCAATGTAGAATGTGGCAATTATTTTGTATGCAATTTAAAGGCAAATTAGTGATGTGTAATGTGGCAATGTAGGATTTATCATTAGTTCTTATATGTGCATTGCTTGTATGTAGAAGTAGAACATGTCAATTGTGTTAGTAAGAGTACATTGCATGTTGATGTATGTTCGTATCCATTATTGTATATTGATGTGCGCAAAACTATGTGTATTATGTTCAAAACTATGTTGTATGTTAAATTTCGTCAAGAACTATGTATCGGACAATTTATGTTGGACTTTATATGAATTGTGCTATGTTGTATGAGGTTGATTGGTACAATATTTGATGAATTCTATGTTCTCAATGTCTGGTAACCATTATTAGAATATTTCAGCAAAGTTCATGCCAAAATTTCCAACTTTTTGAGTCTATTTTCGCAATTTCCAGTGAAACCGAGAAAACCGATCAAACCGGTCGGTTTACCGAGCAAACCGGTCGGTTACCGAAGAAACCGGTCGGTAACCGAGATTTTGAATTCAAATTTTGATTTTTGAATTTTTGGCCGGTTTCCGACCGGTTACCGCAGTAACCGGTAAAACCGGTCAAACCGGTGCGGCTCGGTCGGAACGGTAGTGTCGGTTATATAAACCTTGGTTAAGAGCAGACTGTCTACAAGTCATCCGGATCGACGGAGCACGATTCAGTGCTAGTTTTGAAATAAAGGGTAAAATAATGGTACAGGAGCAAGCAATTTCGCTGTTATTGGTCAATTCACAGGATACCACTACTAAAGAATGTCATCCTCGAAACAACATCCACAAAGAGCGCCGTCCTCCAAACAACATTATTAAAGCTAACCGTCGTCACACAATACAACATTAGAGTTTTTCTTTGTTTTAAAGGCCAAAATGGCATCTGGACGGACCATCTTGCCCTGTATGTCCAGGAGCCTTGATTTGGCGCCAGAAACTGTACAGGCGCCAAAGGAAAATGATTTTCGTCAATTTCTGTTCTAGAAAATTAAATAATTCAATAAAATTCATTTCTGAGCCAAAAATATATTTTTTCTGAACAGAAAAATTAGGAAAAATTATATTCCGAACAAAAAATAAAGGAAAATATTTCCTGGACCACAAAAATGGGGGGAAAATTAGGCATGACCTTTTGGTCTATACTAGGTTCCCAACAACATAATTCACATAGAAAAAAAAATATATGCAAGCAAAGAAAGTGCTCCATAGCATTAGACCTTGTCCAAACCATACAAATGAGTCATACAATTGTCTAACAACATAAGAGTTGAAATGAGTTGTCCAAAGTGACCAAAGCATAAAAATGAGAGCTCTCGAAAGCGTAGAAATCCATGAAGACTTGCTACTTCGATGCAGAATCATCGCCTTTGTCCTGGGAAAGCACAAACAGCTGCCTAGCTGAATTGCTGGCTGCGATTCATTCCTAGACATAGCAAAATGAACTAATTTAGCAAGCTAGGCCAAGGCCACATTTGAAACTAGGAAAACGAAACTTTCAGCAGTACGCACCTTCCAGTGAAGCTCAAATTGCTGCCGGCCTCTTCTGTTCCAAACCGGACACCACCGCTACGAGAGCCACCGTAACCGTACTGCCCTTCACCTTTGTCCAGCGCCATGCCGCCCATCGAGCCGCTCGCCTCTGCTCCTCCCCCATCTGCTGCGCGCGCAGATGCTCCTCTCCCATCCAATGGCGCCTCTGCTCCACCCGACACGGCTGCGCGTATGCCTGCTCCGCCTGCCTCTGCTCCTCCACCATCAGCTGCGCGCGGCCCTGCTCCGCCTCCATCAACGGCGCGCGGCGCTGCAGCGCCCCCATCGATGGCGGTGCTGCTCCGCCCCCATCGATGGCGCGCGCCCCTGCCTCGCTCCCTTCCGCGCTCGGCTCGCCTAGTCCCATGGCTGCGCGGCGAGCTGCCCAGGGCCGGGAACTGCCGGTGCCACCGCCGTCGCCCGTTGGAATCCTAGCTCGGAGTCATGGGTCGAGGCAGAGACGAAAACGAATCGAATCCTGCAGGCGCTCACGGGAAAAGCTAACAGGGGCAAACCAGTCCATGCACAACTCATTTCAGGCCAAAGAAAAAAGAAAAATGGGAAATAAAGGGGATCATGGTGTCTTGTGCTGGCGGGCCGGCTCTTTGATGGGGTTCTGTGCAAGGGCTGCTTTAGGGCGTGATTGGTTTCCGCACGCCTCGTCCTTGCATCGCATCAGTTGAGCCAGGCTCTCCGTGGCCAGGCTGCTGCCATGCAAATGCCCACTGATTGGTTACCTGCACGCATGCATCAAGCTCAGCAGTGAAAGTGATTGGTTGCTTGCATGCTTTGCACCGTTGCTCTCTGCATCGATGCAGCTTGTGCGCTCGCGCCGGCCTGGCCCGGCAGAAACGCCCGATTTCTTCGTTTCCAGCGGGCCTGGCTCGCAGGGGAATCTTGCATCGCGGGAGCCTGGCTCTACCGCTGGCGCAGGCAACCAATCTCGTGGAAGTCGCATGCAGAGAGCCTGGCCCGGGCAAAACCAAACAACCAATCAGCCCCTTAGGGATGGGGTCCGGTGGAAGGCGTTTTTATGATGGTGTCTGGTAAATTTACCCTTAAATCGTCAGATATGTGTCTTAATTTAGTTAAGAACTTGGTGGATCTGATTGAGGAGTACGTGCGGTACAAGAGAAGCGGCACGAATTATTCCGTGAAAGGGGGGGAGGGGGGTACGAGTTTTCAAAAATATAACGTACTAGAAAGGATACAGCTCGTTCGGCTGGCTGGCCATCAGCCAGCGCTGGCTGAATTCCTCTCACGAGTCGCTACAGTAACTCTCGTCGCTACAGTAATTTGTGGGAGAGAATCAGCCAGCGCTGGCTGGTGGCCAGCGAACCGAACAGGCCCATAGAAATCAAGGCCTAAGAACACTAATAAAAAGCAAGAGACCAAGCAGCACATTCAGACCAACAGCAAAAATAGCAAAATTAGAAACATAACATATATCCACGTAAAAAAATATTTATTACTATCTCAGTACATTTTTTTGCTCCGTACTGACAATTTCAAGACCGCTTGATCTTTTATTTGTACAATAAGATAGAATGCACTGTATTATGCGATGTGGGTTTTTTTCGAGTTGCAGACGGGGCACTTGACTGCGCACGCATCCCGCGTCTTGTAGCATGGTGGATCCGGCTGTTCAACCTCGCAGCAGTAGCAGTCTACCGAGCCAAATTGTCTCGTATCACAACGCTTCTTGGTGCAAAAAACGAGATCACAATCTTCGCTCTCATCTGATGCCATGGAGTCGACCTTGCTTGTGTTAGTAAGGCTGATTCCGGACTCTAATAGCTGCGGATGACCTGCCTCAATAGATTTAGGTTCTTCGTCATGTAGTGACATGTGTATATGCGAAAACATCACAATTTAATTTCAAGAAAAATTGTGCATGATTGTGACTTACAATGTGCACACGATGCAAATAAGGCGACCAACAAGAAAACGGCCATCACATAGGCCATCCTCTCCGAACACCGACCCCTCATATTAGCCCCTGACGAGCTGAGAGCCACGATGATGCCAAGCAAGAAAAACACGATATTGGCTCGCGTTTCATGGCTTTATATATAGGACGAGTTAGGGCCTAAGGCTATACGGGTTAGAGATACACATGGTATGGTGTCAACAATCCGTCCGATTATGGTAACAGGAGACAAAGTTTGCCGTGAAGATGATCTTCCTGCCTTGATATCAGCCTACCATTGTTTCGACGAGATCAACTTACCCGTGACGGCGCGACTGGGTATACCGTGATTAATCTTGATTCTAGAATTGTTTACACAGTAATAAAATATGAAGATCAAGGAAACATGCATGTGCTCAGCATCTTCGAGATATATTAACTAAGAAACATCGATATTAAAAGGCAATTTTTACAGTACCTTGAAATAGTAATGGACCTTACAATTTGACTAGATCGGTGGCCTTTTACTTCTTATATATAGGAGGTAAGGCTGCGAGTTTCCTTCCAAGTTGATAGGATTTTGCATGTGGATATGATCTACATTTCCTTCCAAAGTTATGGTCGGAAAAATTAAATCATAACGTGATGGTTATCTCTTTTTTCTCCTTTTTCACGTGGAACTCATGTTTGTTGGTGTGGGGGAACAAATGTTCCGTGGTTGGTAAAATTGTGATGGTCAACGTGACTGCGTGATGTGTTCCCAAAAAGGAAAAAAAAAATAATGTGACTGCGTGATGAACGTGCTAACATATGAAAAGTGAATTGTGTTAACTTCTATTAAAAAAAAGTAGCAAAAGTGCATATGCGTTGTCACAAGCTTGCCAGAAAAACAATGCACAAATAAATTTAATAAATCTTAGTTTTTAAACAAAATTGCTGACAAGGATGCCACGTAGCAGGCCAGAAACGGCCGTGGGGTTGGATGTATGACGAAAATTGTGGGTCGCCGTACTCGGAACGGGATTTTAGTGACGAATCGGCCCAGAACCTGTCCAGAACAGTAAACCGGTGACATGAGACAATACTGTTCATCGATTTATACAGATTTTCGTCACAAATGAGGCTTGTTAGTGACAGACCGCGAAAAACGTCATAAAGTTGGCCGAAAACGGGAAAAACCCGCAAAATAGTGACAGATCTACAGTAAAATCGTCATTAATCAGCAGATCTGTACTAGTGCTAGAAACCATACGGTGACCACCGCATCATACGGTGACTGTCACCCTTGAACCACTCCATGACTCAACCAGAGGCTCTCCTTTCTTTGGATTTCCTGCCTGTAGTCACCGCATCATGCAGTGACTGCCACCGTATCATACGGTGACTATGTCTTCTCATTCCTCTCATAATCGCCTCATATGCCAAGCCTCTGAAAACCATACGGTGCCCACTGCATCATACGATGATCAACTCCCTCTGATCATACGGTGACATCCTCAGCGAACTTCAGAACTTAGTCTCTTAACTCCCTGTAATCACCGCATCATACGGTGACCTTTAGTCTTCAGCTCTCTGAACTCCCGAGTCTCTGGAAATCATACAGTGATCAACCCATCCTACGATGATTCCCACCATATCATACGGTGACTTAATCCACTTTTGCTGGGCTGAATTTCACTAAGGCCCCCTTTGGATTGCGGGATTTTTTTCTATTCCTGCGTTTTTCCTGTGAACAGTCAACTGGTTCCTGTGAAATTCCTGTACAATTCCTGTGAAAATCATGCGTTCCAAAGGAGGCCTAAACTCATTCCTGCAGTCACCGCATCATGCGGTGACTGGCACTGTATCATACGATGACTTCACCTTCGCTGAAACTTGATCTTCTCCACTGATCCTTCCTTCCAACTCTTCTTCCTTGGTTCCTGCACTCTTCTTCTGACACCCTAGCACCTGTGAGACTCACCATGAATCCAAAGATCTCAAAACAAGTGTGTACCGAAGAGTACCAACTCGAACCCTCTTGATAGTCCAGTTTTTCCTATGGACTCAAGCTAACATCTAATCAAGCCAACACTTGCTTAAATCTAGCATGTCCTTATCCTTGATCCATTCCTTCAACCGCAACTCTGTCAAGCCCGTCCATGAGTCGATGAGGCAACCAATCATCCTTGACATGGTGTATTGGGTTGGTTGATGTCGAAATTCCTTCCATGTGACCTAAGGATAGAGTACTTTAGGCGCATGTTAGTCACATGTATGGTTCTCATCCATTCACAAAAACATTCATACATGGGTTTCCCTAACTCCAATGGTCATGAAGCTTACACAAGTAAAAATAACCACATACCAAGTAAGTAAAAGAGTTTTCCAACAACATGCATTTTTTATGCTAATCACAGAATCATTCAGAATAATGCTAAGATTACCTTCAGAGCCCAAACTTAACAATAACACCTGCCAAGTTATAGTTTGCCCTCCCTAACAACTGGAAAAGCTTGTTTCTCTCCAAAGTGAAGGTACTTGTTTTTTCTATTTGATATCCATGAATTCAGGTACCATTCCAATCAATTATCAATGAAGAGAACTAATTAGACTTTTGTAAATACCACAACAATGACTGTGTTTCTTTCTCGAACACGAAGGAGATCTGCGTGAAAGAAAGAGTTTACGGTAAAGAACCCCAATACAACACACCCAACTCACAAACTATTTATCGTTTACATTCACCCCTATGATTTTTCCAAACTACTCAAGAGCAATATTGGGGTCACAAAAACATTAATTCTATTGAAATAAAAAGGAATGGGGGCCCCAATTTTTCCCTGTTTGTAGCTACAAATGAGGAGAGTTTAGGGGCTATGAAAAGTTCAGGGTTATTTTGAGGCCCTATTAGAAATAGTTTTTTGACTTAAACCCTAATAATTTAGTTTAAAAGAGGTTTATGGGCTCTCTTGAAGATGCTCTAACAAGGTAGCAAGCCTCAATATCAGTAAGGATTAATTCTCTTTGAAAAGCATCTACAGACTCAAACATAACTCCAGATATCATGGTATATATTGTTTGCCAGTTGTTGATTGATAGACATTATTAATACCATAGTATAGACTTCCAAAAATACTTTAATTCTTCAATCATATTGGATAGGTTCCACTTAAAGCGGTATCACATTTTTTTTAAGAAACATGAATCATCACCAATTATCCAGATTCCAATACTAATTGGTCAATGAAAATATTCAGGATACACTCATACAAGAAAATGTTGAAATATTAAAACAGATAAAGAAGAAAAATTATGTTACTTCAGGATTTTATTTTATTTTTATCGTTGGATGGAATTAAGGGCATGCCATATTTTCACATCTCTAGAATCTATACTACTTAATAAGTCTAAAAGAGGTCATCAGCTGGATTTTCAGCTTTAAGTTTCAGATTTCAGACCTCTGCCTGTTTAAATTCATGTCAAATCAAATTAAACTCAAATCCAAGTTTAACAACTAAATCACCTTCAGACATGAACGCGTGTTTAGTCCAGCGGTAGTTTTGTTTCCTTCGACCCAACATTCCATAGTTTGAATCCCACCATCTGTCAGTTTTGTTTTCCTATTTGATTTTATTTTGTCATCGTTTAGTTTAAACGCATATCCCTCTTCATTGATGTTAAAAATTACTTTTTTATGTTCAAAATTCACCAAAATTTGTGTAGGTATAGTTTGACATGTTTAGAATATGATGGTTGAAATTACATTTTAAAATTATACCATGAATTATGAATTACAATTTAGCTAAAACAGGTAATTGTTAAGCATTGCTTAAAATATTTTAAGGACAATAGCGTTTTGACCACAATTTTGAACTCTAATTATGAAACAACCATCGATTTTCAAAAAAAAAATCTATGGTAAAATCACAATACTATTTTGCAAGCTTAGCATAGTTTTTTGAAAAACTGGGGTAAAATCACAAAAAATAAAAATCGATTGATATGCAATTGACCTAATATTTTAATATTGATAAGTTCTTAGATTTTTTTACAAAAACACTATTTTTATTTATATAACAAAGTAAAAATATTATATTCATGAAGCAAACATTTAGATACTTAAGATAAAAAAAAGTTATATTATGACTCCCCTAGCAACCCACTAGCAAAATGTGTCGAAGGCGGACGACTTGGAGCAGAGGTGGACTGGTGGTGATGCGCCTTCGGTGGGAGGAGCGCGCCGTAGTGGGCCCCGCCGCCGTCGAGCGAGCCAAAACCACAAACACCAGAAGCACACACGGGTAGAGCTGCTCTGCTCAGCCATGGAGGAGGCTGCTCTCTCCACCTCCCGCCCGCCCCCCTGCCCCTCCTCTCCATGGCGCCGGCCCGTCGTCTCCGCCTTCTCCCTTCCCGCTCCGTCTCCGCCTCTCCGCTCGATCCCGAGGTAAACTTCCCTTCACTCGTTAGCATCTCAAGGCGCCCACCCTGTTCGAATTCATCTGCGCAAGAGATGGCCGGGGAGAAATGCATTTCGCTCGCAAGAACGGATTCTCCATTACACGCAGCTCGTCAGGTAACACTATTGAGCTTAACACTTCGTTTAATTAGCCATTGGTGTATTAAAATTTAAATTAGTGTTGTAATTGGATGTTGTTGTGAATTATTTGCAACCTGCAGCCTTGATAGAGCCCGCAACTCGGGAAGTGAGAGCAGAGGGTTCAGGGAAGTGGAGCGGGGATGCGATTCGCCGCGTTTATTTCTTCGCCGCTCGTGGTCACAAGATCCTCCCCAGCTCATCACTTGTGCCTGATGACCCGACCCCGACCGTGTTCCTCACCAATGCTGGGATGCTTCAGTTCAAGCCTATATTTCACATAACCAACATTTCTCGGCAAGGTTTGTTGGTGAATCGTGTGCACACCTTGTATGCCTGTGAAATGAGGCACGTCATTAGAACGGTCCCTCACTCAAAGTTTGTTGCACACCATTTTCAAAAGTAGTTTGGCGATAATTTAGTTCTTATCTTTATCGAAATGCATACAAGTTAATGGGTTTTCTTGGAGCAAACAGCAAAAAGTTCAGAATCATCGGCATATTTGCATGTTGATTACGTAGCAGGGAAATGGATAAAATATGGATATCTGAATGCTTCGACTTAAATGACTTCAAAATCTGTATAACTGTCTTGAAACAAGAAAGCATATTTCCACGGACATTTTAGAAATAATTATTCATAATAAGTTTCAAGAATCGAGTAAATTAACTAAGCATGATCCTTGCACTTTTTCCTACCTTGGATTGGATAATAGAAACTTGACTTCAAGACTCAAACCGTGATTATGTCAACCTTGGCTGCTACCTGCAACAGTTTTTATAATTTCATTCTAATGTGCACTTACATTTCCACTTCTAGGAACCTAGGCGAGTACCATGTGCACTTTCATTCTAATGTGCACTTACATTTCCACTTCTAGGAACCTAGGCGAGTGCCATGTGCCACTACCTCCCAGAAATGCATCCGAATCCAGAGGACATAAAAAATGTGGGACGCACAGCTCGACATCAGACCTTCTTTGAGATGCCGAGCTGTGCATCCGAATCCAGAGGACATAAAAAATGTGGAACTTCAGTTTTGGTGATTACTTCAAGAATGAAGCAGCTGCATGGGCATGTGAGCTGGCAACCAAGGAGTATGAACGATTCATTTATTCTTCACATTGCATGATCCCCATATTATTGAATTTTAAGCTAGTCTTCTAAAAGGTTTACAGTATTTGTTTATGGCCATAGAGATGCTATTCACATCTGTATCACCTCTACAATATCAGCGCTGCCCTAATAAGTTATTACATAATGTGCCAGTTAGTCTTAGAACTGTTCTTATTTCACCTGGAAGATAATGCCATCTTACAACTTTACAACATGGCAGGGTGATTAGTATTTACTATAGTTATGTTTGATTTGTGTCCGTGCTAATGAATTGCATATTGGATTTATATTTGTTGCCATCATAGAACCTTTTATGCACATTACATTTTTAGTAGATTTCACTTGTAAGTTTTGAGTCATTAATCTCAATCTTTTTAGATGATGGATCTCTAGAACCACTAAAACAAAAGAACATTGATACAGGAATGGGCCTTGAACGTATGGCACACATTCTTCAAAAGGTATTAGCTGATGTTTTGTTTTTCTTGGTAAACAATACATATCATCATATTTCTCTAAAAGCTATATTCTAACCAAAGTTTGTTGTTGCCTAACAACATAAGTTCCAAACAAATACAAGACAGACTTGATTTTTCCAATCATAGAAAAGGCAGCTAGCATGGCGATGATGTCCTATGAAAAGCTGATGAAGCTACAAAGACAAATCTTAAAGTGTGTTATTCAGAATGTAGTACTTGCCTCATTACTAATAACGGGGATACGAATAACATTTTTTTTTAATCATTTTTCCAGATAATTAGGGATCACATGAGAGCAGTTGTTTATCTCATATCAGATGGCGTGGTTCCCTCGAATATTGGGAGAGGATATATTGTTCGAATGCTTGTAAGAAGAGTAGTGCGGAAAGGTAGATTGTTGGGTATCAGAGGTGATGGGCATGGAAATTCAGAAGGTGCATTTTACCTTCATTAGCTGAGGTAGTGATCAAACTTAGTACAGAGATAGATCCAGATGTCAAATCACGGCAGAAAACTATTCTTGGAGAACTTCAAAGGAAAGAACTGTGATTTGTCCAGACTTTAGAAAGAAGTGAAAACTTACTAGATGAACTTCTAGATGAGGCATTATTAAATGCTGGTAATGGAAATCAGCCTTCCCAATCCGGAAAAGATGTTTTCCTTTTGTACGATACATACGGTCCAAAAGAAATTACAGCCGAAATAGCCAGTGAACGAGGTGTTACTGTTGATATGAAGGGGTTTGATACTGAAATGGAGAACCAAAAGAAACAATCTCAGGCAAGGAAATTGATGCTTCAGTTGATGCAAAATTGAGGCAGGTAGCTAAGGTATCAAGTTTGCTGTCTTTTTATTTTTTGTGGTTACCTTTTTATCTCAATACTCATTTGGTTTTGGTTCAAAGTTTAACAATTAGATTTGTATTTTTGACTACATAAGCTCTCAGTGTTTTCAAGCAAGAAAACAGGAATAGTTTCTATAAACGGTTAATTTGTTGTGTTTCATGCCTTCTGACAGCATTGCCTTAATTGCATGCGTCATCTTTGATTATGTGCAACTCTGTACAGTTACTTTCTTCTGTTTCATAACTGCGGACAGCTTAGCTTGTGTCACATTTAGCGTGCCTGATTATATAAGCAAATATGATCTTAGAGCTCAGATAACTAGATAAGTAGGGTTGTTGGTTCAGAAACTTCACAGGCTGGTTCCCTTGTGGCATTTGACTGTCTCCGGTTTGACTTCAACTTCCATTGCCCCCTCTCCAAAGGCGGATTAATAAAAATGAGTCACTTGTAAACCAGTGGATTGGCACTGCAACACAACTTGAGACAAAAGTAATGGAGAGAAGGCCCGAGTCGATATTGTTGCTGCAGTATCATCAGATTCCAGCTGATTCTTTGTTCCATAGTACTCCCTCCGTTCTTTTTTATATGACGCCTATTAGCTCAAATTTGTGTTAACGGGCGTCATATAAAAAAGAACGGGGTACTTGATATAGTAGCAATTATGCAGATAGGAGATGTAACCGACATGATTGCCAGTAAAACAGTTTTGAATCTTCCTTTCCTCGTTCCTGAGCAGATGAAAAGAATCAAATTTTGTCAGTTGTATTTTGGTGGACAAACGATAGAAAATTCAGTTTTCGTACAGCAGAAATACTGTCCATAATCCTTGCCGCTATCTTATGGTAACATAACAGTACTGCATTGTAATTTTTATGTCAATAACGGTTAGCTGGAGAATAGGCGCTCAGTTTTTCGAAAATCAGGAGAAAAACGAAGTACGACCTGGCTTCCATTTGTGCTGCGGCCGTGCGCGGCACCACGACGAATTCAAACAAATTTCAAACGGCGCTTGCGTACCGCCGACACGCGTCGCCTTTAAGCGGGCCCCAACCAACCCCGTCCGTCCGTCCGTCTGCCTGCTCAGTGGACCACCCTTGCGGGAGCAGCGGTGAATTTTCACAGACAGGCGGGCCCAGCACAGCCCCACCCACGTGGCCACGCAACCACACTCACCGAACCCACCGAGCCCTAGCCGCGCCGCACCCCCGAAACTTGAAACCGACCGAGCAGCGCGGCGCGGGGCGGAGGCGTTTTGAAAAGGCGCCGGCGGCGGGCGCCAAATAGGCAACGGCACCGCGTGAATTCTCCCCCGCCCCCGTCCGCAGATCCACGGGGGTGAAAAGAAAAGAAAATTCGCGACATTTCACCTCGCAGTCAGGCGATTCCCTCCTCTCCGCGCCGCGTCTGTACCAAACCCCTCGAGCTCGCGCGCCCGCGATGGACGCCGCCGCCGCCGCCGCCGGGCCCTCCTCCTCCGGCTCCGGCGCCGGGGCTCCCCCGCAGCCCCCACCCCCGGGCCAGCTGGTAGCTCCACAGGCGGCCGTGCCGGAAGCCGGCGGCGCCGGCGCCGGCTTGGCGCGGTCCTGCCGCCACCACGCGTACAGCCGCAAGCAGAAGTCGCTCGGCCTGCTCTGCTCCAAGTAAGCCCAGTTCTCGACTCTCCGCCTCAGCTTCCCGTCGAATGCTCGCGGCGTTCGGTGCTTTGACCCTAGGTCTCCTGCCTTTTCTTGTAGCTTCGTGGCGCTGTACGACCGGGAGGACGTGGAGGCGGTGGGGCTAGACGACGCGGCCAAGCGGCTCGGCGTCGAGCGCCGCCGGATCTACGACATCGTCAACGTGCTCGAGAGCGTCGGGGTGAGTCGCAATTCCCTTGCTTTCGTTCTCGCCCACCATGTTCTTTGTTATGATGATTCCAAATCTTGATCCCAATTAACGCTTTCTTGGTTTGGGGGAACGTCGTGCGCAGATACTCGTGAGGAGGGCCAAGAATCGGTACGCATGGCTCGGATTTGGGGGAGTGCCTGCGGCGCTCAAGGAACTAAAGGTTTCCATTTGTGAACCCCTAGTGTTCTTTCCCACTCATTGCGAGTAGGAGCTCCAAATTACAGCAAGAACGCTCATCGTTTTGCCTCTTATCTTCTTGATCAGGAAAGGGCATTGAAGGAGATGTCCGGCGCAGCCGTATCACAGCCACTGGAGGAGTCATCTACAGCTAATGTTAGATTTTTTTTTCTACTTGATTAGCTAGCGCTGGCTGTGCGAATTGATTACATGCTGCTGACAAAAGGCCTCTCTGGGTTTTGTGACTGCGCAGGTCTCGGATGATGAAGATGACGATAAATTAGATGACGCAGATGAGGATGCTGAGAGCGAGAAGCTCAGCCAATCTGTCGACAACCTATCTGATAAGCCTGACGCAGCACCTTGCAGGCTGCGATCTGGTATAGTTGCTGGCTCATTTTCTTGTCTTGCTTTACCTATTGATTCTTGTGCTCTGTACTCATATGGCGTTTTCTGTGTTGTCATTGCAGATCATAGAAAGGAGAAGTCACTTGGATTGCTCACTCAGAATTTTGTCAAGCTCTTCCTCACCATGGAGGTGAACATCACTGAATTTGACCCTTTATTGATTGGTTAAGGCTCAAAGAGTAATTGTTCTTTGTAGTTAATTGTAGTGGCGTTTGTCTGTGGTGCAGGTTGAGACAATCTCACTTGATGAGGCTGCAAGGTTGCTGCTCGGAGAGGGACATGCTGAAAGCAATATGAGAAGTCAGTATCTGCATTCCTTTTTTAATTCCATAGTTATGGCAAATGCTGCTGTGGTCAAGTAGAAGTTGTATTGATTCTAATATTAATGATGCAGCTAAAGTCCGACGATTATATGACATTGCCAATGTACTTTCGTCTTTGAACCTGATTGAAAAGGTAGGCTCTTGACTGGAGCTGTTTTAATTAAGTGGGAATGGTTATTTATCTTACAGTTGTTTCTTCTACTTGTTTCAGACACACCAAGCTGACACAAGAAAACCCGCATTCCGGTGGCTGGGCCAGCCAAAGCGAAAGCCGGAGAATACTGCCACAGTTCCTTTACCCCTAGCAAGGAAGACAATGCCTAACAAGAGGGCATTTGGAACTGATCTTACAAACATTGACTATAAACGGGGCAAGATAGACTCTGTAACAGAGAATAAAGGCAGACTCTTGCAGGGTGGTGGCAACATAGTGAAGGCTTTTGAGAGGCAGCTTGGTCAAGGGAGCAGAACTGACTTTGTTTACGGGCCCTTCCATCCTGCTGGTGCGAAGAAACAAGAAACTGATCATCATGCTGTTAGGGAGAAGGAGAAGAAGACCATTCAAGACTGGGAGAACCTTGCTGTGTCCTTCCGTCCACAATATCAAAATCAAGGTGAGATTGGCATTGCCCCCGGACAGTTTGTTTTTGTTCAGTTTTTTTTAAAGAAAGTGATGGGAGGGTAGAAAAAAATATTACTGTTTAAAGAAATCATTTTACATTAAAAACCACCTCGTTAATGCTCATTTTCATCTTTTTCTAGTATCTTGCAACTAACTTGTTTCAATTGTTCTACAATCCTATGATAAACTCTTGAGTGTTTGCCTGTGTCTAACACAAATCAAGATGAAGAAAAGTGGAATCTGGAAAATACATGAATAACTGGGAGTATTTGCCAAATTTATTTAGGTTCATAGTATTGTCATAAAAGCCAAACTTCCTGTACTGACATGAATTGTATTCAAGTTATTATTTGTGATATAGTTTCTGGCTTAACACGGGTTGCAGTTTAATGCTAAAAGGGGGGGAAAAAATAACGTCCAAGGCAAGTGAAACCATGCGGACAATTCAATGTTATTCAAACTCCGATTTTGACATACTATAACATTATTTGTTGCATGCTTATTATCTTGAAAACTTCTTACCCTTCAACCAGCAAAATGCATTGTTTGCGTGAGATACAAGTGATCCTGCTATATCAACTGTCTGACAGCTGACACTGCTAAGTATACAAATTTAACCTTTTTGGACGTGTATGGGATTAAACTTAACCAGCTTTTCCACATCTTTTTGCAGCAATAAACGATCTTTTCGGTCATTATGTGGAAGCGTGGAAAACATGGTATAAAGATCTTACACGGGAGACATCTTCATGATGTAGAGTTTAGGCAGGACTGTTGTAAACCATTCTTATAAGCATGTCAACTGAGCTGTTGACACATGTTTTATGAATGGCTTGTACAATGCCATAAAAGACAAAGGCATATTGGCCTTTGATTGTATTTACTTCAAATACAAGAAACCAAAAAAAGAAAAGGTGACAAGGTTTATGCTCACTCCAAGGTCACGATTGCAAGATTTCACGGTTTAATCTTTTGTTTTATTGTTCTACTATAAAATTCCATACTGATCTGAAATAGATAGGAGGACCAGCCGACCAGGACTCACATGAAAGTAGACAGCTGAGGCATGAGATTGAGCATTCCACTTGTTTGGTTCACCAAGTCTTTAGGACGGATGCCGAGTCAAGGAGCGTACGTTGTATATTTTTATTATGATTTCAATCCAGAATTGACCGCTGCCAACTGGAAATCCCCAAAATTAGCTAGGTAATGTAGTGATGATTCAGTCATATTGGTGTGGAGCTTCTCTCCTTATTACTGATGTTGTTTTGGAGCTAGGGGTGGAAAGTGGATGCGGATAATCCGTGTTATTCGATATCCATATCCGATAAAATGTAAATATGGTACGAAATTTGCCATTCGATTAATATTTTTACACTATTCGAATTCGTATTCGAATTCGATTAGAAAATATGGATGTGGATGTGGTTTGAGGTTTTGACATCAAATATTCGACATATCCGTATTTGTATTCGTATCCGCTACTATATCATAAATATTCTCATATATTATATTAAAAATATTATAAAATTGATTCAATTTTGATATGAACTAGTGTAGACTATATGAAATAATGCTATTAAAAATACTTCAGAGAGAAAAAAGTGTAGTAGTTGTCTTAACAACTGCCCTGTTCGGCATGCTGCAGCTGCGGCTGCGGCTGCAGAAAAATAACTGTGAACACTGTAGCTGCTGCTGGAACACTGTAGCTGCTGCTGGAGAAATAACTTGGAACACTGTAGCTGCTGCAAAACAGCTGCTGCAAAGCAGCGAGGCGAACAGGGTGAACATAGAAAGTTAGATGTATCCGTATCCGTCCGAATTATAGTGGCATTCGATTTTGTATTCGCATTCGTTTAATATTCGATTCGTATTTGTATTCGAAAACATTCGTATTCGAATCCATATTCGTTTACAAATATGGATATGAATGTGAGAAAGACACTATCCGATTCGTATTCGATCCGTTTCCACCCCGGAGCTGGCTTCCTTTACCAGCGGCGTGGAGCAGTCGGAGCCGCTCAGGAGTCAGGAGGCCGATTTGGTCTCTGGTTTGGGCTGGCTTTGGTAGCAGAAACAGCCACCTAGGAGGCCTTAGGCTGGTCTCTGGACTGGGCCATGGGCCTGGCTTTGGTAGCATTACAGCCCATATCCCGAATCCAGTCGAGATGGGCTGGGTGTTACAGGGCGCCCCGCCCACGGAGGGCGCGGACGCGGCGCGCCGGCGACGGCGGCGCGGTGTAGAGCGCGCGCCGGAGCGGGGGTGACATTTTTGGCGGAGGAGGGGTCTTGGTGGAGGAGCGCTCGAGGTGGAGCCGGAGAAGCCGAGGACTACGGTTCACGGTCTCGGTCCACGGAGCTCGAGCTCTCGCAATGGCAGCAGGGAGGCGTTCGCTGTTCGGCCATGGCCTTGGGTGAGAAACAATTCAAGAACAATCACGCGTATTATTACATATATATACCAGAGTCCTAGACTAGTTATCTACGTTCTCCTCCCAACTGTATCATCTTCGTCCCCCAACGGCGCCAAACCCTCGTAGTCTCTCTCGCTGCCCGACCCTCCTCGTCTCCGCGCGCCGCCAGGTCGGATTAGGTCATCGCCGTCTCGGACCCACCCTCCCCTCGCCTCTCTTTCCTTCCACCGTCGCCCGCCGCCGGTTCTTGGGCTCATCTCGTTAATCGTTTAACAGGCCGATTTATTCCCTTTTTTTGTTTTGTCTATTATTATTATGCAGGAAACGATGACCAAAGAGCATGCTATGCTTTTGTCAGTGTTCCTTCTGTGCAAGTTTCTTTCCAAGGATTTGATCATTGCTGCAGTCACTGTTTACTTCATTCGTGGAATTGTTGCTCGCTCGTAAGTCCAAATTTTGTTTGGAGAGCTTTAGAAAATTTCAGACACATTAGTAGTGTTGAGAAGTGATGTTGCCCCTAATTCTTATACTATATTAGTTGTGATTGGAAGCTGTGATGTTTATTTGGTTTTCTGGATCCTGAATAGCAGTAATTGATCATTTGATTGGCTCCATACACCCCTTTTTTATTGGTGTCATTGTTGCTTTAATTAGTTGAGGTTCACTAGGAGCTAATTTTTTTTGTGGGACAAAATTTGATACTGATAGAACACTTATTTTGGTTGAGGTTGTACTTGTGAACTTATGACTTCTTTCATGTTCTTATTATGCAGTGCCGCACTTCCTCCTTCTGTAAAACGTTTTCTGACAAAAGAACGTAATTATAAGGAGGTTGTATCGCGGACTCCACTTATCCACAGTATGTTCCTACTCATTTTGATGCTTCCTTTTTTTTTTGGGTCCAATTTTGTGGACCTCGTTATATGCATCTATGTTTTTTCAGTACTATTCTAGTATTGATTTTTTTCTTCAGGATAGTGTAGCTGGAAAAAAAAATGTGGTGACCAAAAAATTAGTAGATTGACCTATTATACATGCCATAATGAATCTAACAACCTTTTAGCATTGATTTTTTGGTAGGCTATTCACTGCTGTTTTTTTCCACTTCATTGTGGAATGGCATAGTATTTCTCAATACAGAACTGTGCCTATGTGCCAAAGTTTGCACGAGAAGTAGCATATCAATTATCAAAGCTAAATCATATTTTCAGTATTTTAGGAACAGTTAAATGGCATGGAAATAATTTCTTCTTGACATCATTCCTTTGAGAGATGAAAACTTTGATTTTCTTTGTAAAAAGTTGAGATATTAGCATGTTGTACAAGATTACAGCCTCTGGATTTGTCTTAACTCAGGACAAAGACATGAAGGGTTCATTCGTACTTGATGACAGCTGTTTTCATTACAAATATTTTCAATATGATCAAGTTCACACATGATTTGGGCAGTTTCCTCCATCAAATCATGGGTTGTGGCTTCAATCCCCAGATTTTTCTTTTGCCTGTGGTGTGCTGCTAAGAAGCATTGTCTAGCAAACAATGTTTCAGGAATTTCTTCCCATATCCAGGTTTGTTTTTATTCTTTGTATTGTGTATTTCTAAGAATTATGGACTAAAACCTTGCTAAGTTTGATTTGCCCCCCCTCCAACCTATAATATTACACTGTTATTTTGCAGGGGATCGATATGCTATCTCTGGGATCATTTAAGACTGGTGCTATCCTCCTGGTATTTTTGCGATACACTGTCGGTTTGACTGTAATTATCATCATAATGAACTGGTTTCAAGCTACACAGGTGAGTTATGTTACTTAGGTTGCAACTGATTCATGTTTCTTGGAAATAAAAATGCCTTCATCTATATGCTCATCTCCTATCGTATTTTAGGGGGAGGAGCCTGCTCTACTATACGTTGCTCATGGTGTGATTGGTTTTGTTGCCGCTCACTGTTTGTGGAATGAAGTAAAACAGGTAAAATTGGTAAATATTTGACATATTATTGTTTGTACTATAGATATGCGCTAATAGCCAGTCCCAAAACACTTTGCGGTGATTGATGATATTCTGTAGTGACATATCCTATTTGCTAACCTCTCTCTATTTTCTCTTTTCTTTCTTTCTTTCTTCTTTTTTTTTTGTTGGTGACAGCTGATGGGTAAAGTGTGGTATTGGAACAACATGTGTGGAATCAAACTGAAGAAGTTTGATGGATGGGTTCTTCACACTACCAACAGGAATGGTGATGGAGGCGATGATGCCACAGCTCTCCTGGAGGATCGCAGCGGTGGCCTTGAGGTTGGCACCAGTGGCATGGACGATATCAGAGCCCCCTTGGAGGACCCTAATGGTCAGGATAATAGCGGAGCGGCCTCGGACGATAGCGATCATGTAATTTTCTATTGCCAACGTGTGGTGCAAGTGTTGGCCATTCGTGCAAACTTCCCTATAATCGCTATCAATGGCTACGATGGTCAACAAGGCCGGTGCATCTACGCTCGACACGAGGGGGAAGTACAAGAGGTATATACTTGCTACTCTTTATTATATCTATTATATGCTTTATGTCTTGTACACATTGATATATATTGTAATAAATTGAGGCCCTTCACATTTATGTCTGCACTTGCAGGAAGGAATGGTCGATTTGGTGCTCATTGGACCGAGTGATGTTCTCATGGCTGACAGTCCCTTCATCTTGGAAGTTTTCTATTACACGACTACAGCAGGCGACGAGGGGTCTATTGTAGAGGGTTGGGATGTTGATGAGAACCGTGAACCTGAGGAATACACAGAAATAATCTGTCCAGGCCCTGGCTGCGAGTTGGAGATCACATTCTTGGTGATTCCCTATGCTATTGAGGCCAATGTTGAGGTCAGGTTAAAGCTCAAAGGCCTCGGTTCTATAAGTCATGCCGTTTATGGTAACATCAAGGCAAGTGCCACTGGCTATGGGAACAAAAGTGTCCACCTCTTCAGTTGTGAACGAGCGAGGAGCCAGTTCATTCCCTCTGGCTCCACATCCATTCTTCCACTGAGTCCCTCTGTGATTGCTTTGTCATATTGTCTGCAGCCCGAACTCCACATAGAGGTGGACCTGACAGTAATCACAACGTGTGACAGCCAAGGCAGCCAAGAAGAGGACAAGAATTTGAACTTCACTCTAAAATTCACCCGTCAAATTAGGAGTCAAGAAAGAGAATTCGATGATGATCAAGTTGAAGTGAACATCATCTGGGACTTCAAAGAAATGAGGACTTCAAAGAAGTGAGACGTGAAATGGTGCCGTACCCGTACGTAGTAGTTGTAGTGCCAGAAGATGACTATGAAAAGTGAAGGGTTGCCGTAGTAGTCACAGTGCCAAATCTTTAACTTTGCGTATGTTTGCCGAATCATGCTATCTATTTCTTTTCTGTTTGATCTATTCATGTCGTTTTTATTTGAAATGAGACGTCGTTGTGTGAGTGGGTGTCAAAATATAGCAAAACGAGTCTTGATGTCACTTGGTGCATCACTAGCTTAAGCGTCATCTACCTTCCTAATCTTGTGGCCTTGTCCGCAGCTAACAATTGCCGGTTGATGGTTGCGTTGCAGGCTTGCGGCTGTCATTCCCTCGCGGCCAACCTAAACACTCGATCTCAATGATTTCAACCCTTCTTACAACTACAATCAGCCTCACGGCCCTCACCCATTGGCTGCTTAGTAGCGCACTCTGGATAATTTCATCATTTGTGCTATAAAGGTTATGTTTAACAACATCCAGCGGCTTCTCCGCCGGATCAGATCGCCCAAGGCCATCGACATCGCCAGCAAAGGCTTTGTATGTTGTCTCCGCTCATCTACTAGAGGTACGTATGATTTTAACTATCTTCCATGAGGATCGATCTAGTAAAACGCTTAAGTGGGTCACACTAAATTATAACTTTGGCCGCTAATGTTCTAACAATGCAGATCCTGTACAAGCCAGGAACTTCATGGTGGCTGGCCTGCCGCCGGTGGATTGCCTCCCGGTGCAGAAGACCACTGGTTTCCGGAGGCTGTATCGAGGGCCACTGGGCCAGAACGCCGCGGCGCATATGTACAAGACACGAAGCTCCAGCAGATGCTTACAAACTGGAGGCCGACCCGACGTTCGCGTACGTCGATGTCTACAACCAGCTCAAGGACATGACCAACCACCCTCAGAAATATAAAATTAAACTAGATCGCGTTGCATCCACCATGGAGGCAGCTCATGTTGTTGTTTTTTTTTTTTGGGTGCCTATGCGTTGCAGGTTACGGGCCGACTGCTGCGACTCAGCGACTGCGAGACCGGGTTGGTGGAGATGTGGGAGAGTTCTGCTCCAGCCTGATGCCGCAATGCCAGTCGCCGGCACATCACATGTTCTTCGACTTGGTGCACCCGACGCAGGCCACCTACAAGGCGCTCGCGGATCAGATCTTCCAGTCGCGCATGCCCAAATTCGTCAAGTGGTTGAATACGGTAGATAGAGTTTCCTTATCTTTTGTAAGAACTAGCTTGTAGGAGAGCCAGTATCGATTGATTATGTTAGAATAGCAATTAGTAAAGGCAGTCATATGGGTGCAGTGAACAAAGATATATGTTTTTTGGCGTGACTAATTTAATCGAGAAGAGTTCATCGTATAGAGAGTGAACTGGAAAACTATTATACTCCATCCGTTTTTTAATATATGACACCGTTGATTTTTTTTCATTACTTTGACCATTCGTTTTATTCATAAATATTTATGCAGATAGCTAAATGTATAAGTTGATCTTAAAGTGTTTTTAACGATAAATCCAACAATATACATTTTATGTTAGCCAACTAATTATTTTCATACATATTGTTAGTTAAAGTTTAACAAAAAAGTCAATGACGTCATATAATTAAAAACAAAGGGAGTACTCAAACTAGCCTTTACCAGAGTAAATTAAAATACAATATGCCATGTTCGTGATTTGTATGTGTCAAACAAACCTTATTAGGAACTAGCAAGATTCATGTTAAGTTGATTCCAAATGATAAACTTTTAGGACAAAGAAATGACAGTGAATCAACATAATGACAGGTCTGGTCTTATTTTAGTTTCTTAGACATTACATGTAGCTTGCACTCTATTGTTTGCTGGTATAGAAAACTTTAACAGGTTTGGCCTAAGAGAATTCTCAGTGACACTATACTTTAATTGTTATTAGTACGACAAGTTGAGTAGCAGATACCAGGGAATAACATATTTTCTTTAAAAATAAGAAAGGGACTCTAATTAGAACTCTGGATATAAGTAGTCCATGAGCACTTCCATTTCACAAAATCTGCGTGCTGGGTTTCACAAATTGCAAACGAACCACACTTCACAAGGCACACCAGCAGTCAACGAGCTACATCAAATCCACATGACATACAAGCACGAGCATTTAACCAAACAGGATTGTGTGACGCTCATTGACATTTGACAATCAGACTGACATATATCAAACCATCAGTGCATCACACGAGGTAGTATGGTACTGAGTACTGAGGTATCTGTTGTCCTCCAGTTTACGGACACAACATATCCAATGCCTCAAATGGGTACAGTCCAGGATAGCGAATACTTAATATAGCAGAGCAGTCCACAGACCAATTAACATCTTCACTTTGGCTCAGTGAAGAACTTGTTGATTGAAGGCATGATTTCTGGAGTCTTGTCATGCACAAAGCTCCTGAGGCTGTGCATGGCGTACCGCCGTCCCTCCTCGTGGTTCTCAAGCACCCCAGCTGCCCTCCCTGCCTTGTTAACCCTGTAAACATAAGTCAAGTCAGTTGTTTTTTTCAATTAACAAGTACATATAAAAAATAAGGATTGCACTTTGTTCTTTAATAAAAAATAAAACTTATGGAAGAATTCATTCAAATGGTTCATCCAAGTAATCTTTTGCAACAATTGTGATTGAAAAAATCTACAGTTTCTTTGGATCATACAAGTTACTCCCCGTACATATCATACAGACAGCAGTTCTTAGTTCATTGAATCAACACGAAAAATGGCAAAACATGAACCACAAGCACAAAGTAACACAAGAATATGCCTCTATTTTTGAAATGATGATGTTCGTTTAATTTGAACTACTAACTGGTCATGATGTTATCATTTAAAGTTTGAACTACTAACTTATGTTCATGCCATCATTTAAAAACAGAGATAGCAGACTAGCAGTACACATGTAACAGGGTTACATCCATGAAATGCACACCCTAAGACACAGCTTGCAAATTACAATGGCGCCACCTCATCAAATTACTAATAGTCAGCAATCGGTTTTAGTCTTGTAGAGTATGCAAACTGCATGCTTATCACTTAATCAATCGCATGTTTCCGATACAAAAATCACTTTCAGCATGCAAATACATTATTACACTAACTGACAGTATCACGACGTCCTCCAAAACAGAAGCAGGTGCAAAAATATTAGCTGCAAACTGACATTTCCAGAACTAATACTTCAGTCCCCAGCCTAACTGCAAATTTTGGAACCAATTCCTAACCCTAAAAATCATCCGTGACAGAAACAATCTTCTGCATATACTTGGCCCCTTGGGTCACACAAAATACTCCTGGGAAAGGTATCGTAGTTATCCCTTGCGAGGAAAAAAAAGGGTGATTTTTCCAACCGAGAAAACTACGACCACAAATTTCCTTCACCTGGTTGAATACAACCACATCAAGGATGGTCTGGCAAGTCAACGCAAGCCAACTTGCGCATAAACCCCTACACGAACGCGCCTAAAGTCCTAAACCAAGCAGATCTACTCTGCTCCAGTGCGCACAGCCCATCCCCTGCTAGAATCAAACGAATAGAGGGTTTAGTCCAGAACCGGACCTGACTTCCGGGTTGCCGGTGATGTTCCGGAAGAGCTGAAAGCCGCAGATGCCGACGGCCACGCCCATCGCCGCGAACAGCGGGTACACCTGCACGGCAGAACGAAAGGCCCCATAAGAAAACCCAGAGAGAGAGAGAGAGAGGCGTCGAAGCTCACCTCGGGTCTGACCCACTTGCTGGCCATCGGAGTCGGAGGCTCTTCGCACCGGGAGGCGACCGCGACGGCGGAGGACGAGAGGAAAGTGAAGAGGCGACGGCGGAGGAGAGCGAGTGAGTGGAGTGGGTGGAACGCATTTATCGGCGTGTGGTGGCTTGGAGCATCTCGCCCCTAAATGACGGTTCTGCCCTCGCATATCGCGTACGGTTCTGATCGCCCACTGTTTCGTATTCCAAGCGAGCACGCCCATCGTATTGCTGAAACTTGTTGTGTTATCTGTACGGTGAGCTCTGGGAGCTGTAACCTGTAAAGTGGCAATGTGTGTGTGACAATTCATTGTTTTTTAGCCCTGTTCAAGCAAAGGGGAAAAAATGAGCTACTAGTAGTATAGTACATTTCTCGTGGATTTCTCAAACACGTGATTGTGCATGCTGCAACAATGATCCTTCTTGCTCTACACAGTTGACTTTGGGTAGAACAAAATTTTACATTTGCCACAAGGCCCACAGCGTTACTATTACTATAATGAAGTTGAATAAACTGAGGAATGCAGACCAAAAGTTGAAACGAGTGTATAGTACCGATACCATCGCCAGCAGCCGGCAAACAGTTGGCGCCGAGGTGTACCGGGGCATTTTAGTCAGTTGAAATTATTGGCTGTGACCTACACGTCCAGCGGCAAAAGCATATTCCGGTGCACTTGGCACGGACAAGTTGCTGCTTGGCGTTGGCAGGGAGGGATGGAGCACCGTGACACTGGCGTCAAATGCAAAGCAAACGTCAAAAAAAAAAAAAAAGCGAAGCAAACGAATATTCAATTATCCTCGTCCGGATTTGTTTGGGGAGAGCGATATCATTTTAAAATGCCTCCGTCACACAATCAGCCTGTTCGTTTCGCTGCAGCTGTAGAAAAATAACTGCGAACACTGTAGCTACGGCTGAAAACACTATAGCTGCTGCAGAGAAATAACTGCGAACACTGTAGCTGCTGCAAAGCAGCGAGACGAACACGCTGAATGTTATCTTTAAGGGCAACTTGCAATTCTTGCGTCAGGTCGTCCCCAGCTCACCATGATTGCTTCCGTGAATCGGCAACAATTTTAATATTAGCGTATGAGAGTTATCTTATCTTGTCATATCCAAGAGATATATCCCCCTTTTTTTGTGCGTTGGACAAGAAGATATATCCCCCAACTACCAAAGGACACACTGATACTTTTATATTCTTGCTTGTGAGGGGTACGGTTCCTAGTTTATCTGGTTACTATTTTCGAATTAATTCACATATATGGTTGACAAATGTTATGGAAAACTTCATTTTACTAGTTGTACTCCTTCCAAATGTTTTCGGCGTCAGAACATCGCCGTTAGTTTTCCTTTTTTGTGAAATGCAGTTAAAATGATCAAACTCAAAGATGTGGAATGGAGAATCCTGAATTCCAGATGGGAACGGTCCAGTTCAGATCAAGCTCAAACATTTTTTTTAAGATAAAGCTCAAACATCTCATGACCGTTCAGCCCAATTACATCTGCCTAACTTGTGTAAGATTTGGGCCACCTACTCCGGTCCAGTCACCCAGCCCATTTATTTTCCGATCTGGCAATGGAAAGCCTACTCGGCGACGCTTCCAAACACGACCCAGCCCACCCGTAAAAGCTAGGCTTGACTGAAATGATCACGGAACTCGCTCAGCCTGCATGCCCACTGCAGGCCTGGAGCTCGGCTCGCTCGATGTTTCTTTGCTGCTCGCCATGCGCCGCCCATGCCTGTCGTCTCGCGGTTGGTCACCGTCTCGGGGATTGGTGACGGGCGACAGGTGTTCGTCGCCCTGAAAACGACGGCTGGCACAGTAGAAGCACGGGCCAACGGAGCGCGACCGTGTGTCGCAGCTACGGCTGCCAGGTCGCTTTTATCGGCAAGCCACCTGTGCCCTCGGCTGCCTTTGTTTACTGGCAACGCGCCGCGACTCACGAGAGTAGGTTCGCTTTTACAAACTCAAAAGAAACCTGTGCAACTTCGCCGTGTGTGTGCGGTGGTCCACGACGCGACGGCGAATCGGTGCTCGCCAGCCGAACGGTCGCGCCAGCGCCGGTCGTACACGACGCGCGCGTCCAAAGACGAGGAGCATCGTATCCCGTCATCCCGTGGAGGGGACGGGACAGGACGGGTCGGCCGAGCAGCTGAGCAAGCAGAAGCAGGTTCCACGGCACGTGCACGCGGCCACGCGCCCTCCCTTCCCGCGCGCCACGCGAGACCGCGCCGTGTCACCCCGGCTGCTCTGCTTCGGTACCCCGCCTCCTCCCTCGCTCGCTCGCCGCCACCCCTGCACCGAACACCCAAACCGGCGCCGCGAACGCCCTCTCCAAGCCCCGCCGTCCCGCGCACGTACCTCGCCACCGCGCGCGCCATGGCCGCCGCGGCCGTCCTCCGCCGTCACCTCACCCGCAACTCCGCCACCACCTCGCACCTATCCCCTCTCCTCGCCCGCACGCGCGGCGTCTCCGACTCCACAGACCCGATCACCGTGGAAACCTCCGTCCCCTTCAAATCCCACATAGTCGACCCGCCCTCCCGCCAAACCACCACCTCATCCCACGAGCTCCTCACCTTCTTCCGCGACATGTCGCTGATGCGCCGCTCCGAGATCGCCGCCGACTCGCTCTACAAGGCCAAGCTCATCCGCGGCTTCTGCCACCTCTACGACGGGCAGGAAGCCGTCGCGGTCGGCATGGAGGCGGCCATCACCCGCGCCGACGCCATCATCACCGCCTACCGCGACCACTGCGCCTACCTCGCGCGCGGCGGGGACCTCGTCGCCGCCTTCGCCGAGCTCATGGGCCGCCGGGACGGGTGCTCCAGGGGCAAAGGCGGGTCCATGCACTTTTACAAGCGCGACGCCAACTTCTTCGGCGGGCACGGCATCGTCGGCGCGCAGGTGCCGCTCGGCTGCGGCATCGCGTTTGCGCAGAGGTACAGGAAGGAGGGGACTGTC
Organism: Eragrostis curvula; assembly: GCA_007726485.1. NCBI lineage: Eukaryota > Viridiplantae > Streptophyta > Magnoliopsida > Poales > Poaceae > Eragrostis > Eragrostis curvula. The sequence continues at coordinate 44,414,485 of CM017441.1, read as the reverse complement.
ACGTTTGATCTCTATGGTGATGGCGCGGCGAATCAGGGGCAGCTGTTCGAGGCGCTCAACATGGCCGCGCTGTGGAAGCTGCCCGTCATACTCGTCTGCGAGAACAACCACTGTGAGTTCTGCTGCTACAGAGTGTTTGGTTCTGCTGCCCTGTAATAACGCTTGTAGTTTCACCGGTGAAATTTTAAATTGCGAGTTGCGTGATTTTAGTTTATACACGTTCTGTGTGCAGATGGAATGGGGACGGCGGAATGGAAGGCCTCAAAGAGCCCGGCTTATTTCAAGCGTGGGGATTATGTGCCCGGCCTTAAGGTAAACAGTCTGTTGTTGTCTGTTTGGTTTTATCACAGAGTTCATTTGCAGAGGAAGTAAACTGAACAGTGCAATTTCCGTTGCCGATCATACTGTTCTGTGACGTTATTGGGTTTTGTTTGATGTGATGTGATGGCCATCTCATCTGATGAAATGAAACAAATGGTAGCTTATCAACTCTGCTTTTCACGCCTTCTATCGGCTTGGTCAAGCTTTGCTAATCTTTGATGGCCATCTTGTAAAGCTAAATCAAGTCTCATGTTCCTCCTCAGAAAACTCGTAGAATAGTCTCATTGGCCTTCGTTGATGGGACAAACCATGTATGCGAAGTGGATGTTGATTTTGGTGTTCTTGTCTGCAATCTAGCTAATGTTTTGGCCATGATATCCAACGCAGGTTGATGGGATGGATGTTCTTGCTGTCAAGCAAGCTTGCAAATTTGCCAAAGAACATGCTCTTGCAAATGGACCAATTGTAAGTACTCAAGATGTAATGCTAATATCCATTCCGTTGTTTTGATTGTGGAGATGCATGTACTTGTAAGTGTGGTAATCCATTAGTACAGGGGGGTACATGTCAGTGTTTCCATAGAAGCGGATGAATACTCTGAGAAGAAAGAAACAACGCTGGAACCCTTAAATATGATTTTCATGCTGCTACATTCATCTCTTCTCCACCTGCTGTTTTAACGTTGTTTGTCGGTTTGCTTTCGTGGATGCAACTCATACATGGATATATGTCTTCAGTAATACTATCTTTAGAACTAGCATATAAAGGATTATTGTTTGAAACCTGTACAGTGAATTAGATATTCAGTCATATTTTGTATTTTGTTGATTATTCAAATCTGATTTATCTTAGTGTTTATGCTGCAAAATTTTAACTAAAAATAGTTTGACGGCTGTTTTGCCTTTATCCAATGTGCTTGATTTCCATTGTTGTCAGTGGGAGGTTTTTGGAGCTGCCTTATATCATGATAGGTCCGCACCTATGTTACACATCTATTTATCATTATTCAATTAAAAATGCTGTTTATCATCAGATTCTCTTGTTAAGAAAGCACGTCTAGAGTACATATCTAGCATTGTGTTACATGATGTGTCACTCTGAGTGCGGATTGATAAAACTTAGGAGCATGTTGAAGTCATTCATGTTGTAATTTAAACTTCGTACTCTGATATATATCTTCGAAGTGGTCTCAGTAAATATCAGAGTATCAAGTAAGTTTATGGGTTTTGCATTGTCATCAGCTACATTTCTGGTTTTCGATTTTTGTGTCATTGGCATCAGTATTCCCTGAATTTGGGAGCATGCAACTTTGGAAACAAAAACTTATGCTGCCGACAGCCTAGGTGTTGATGCCTTTTGCAATTGTTCATATACTCCGTGGGATTTTATTGTTTCTTGATTTATAATTTATTTTATTGCACATATTTACTCTTGTAAGTTGGTGGCTTTTCCTACCCACTAATCTTGATGCACATTTTTTTAAATGACTTTTTCGTTTCATTGTTGTCACTTTTTTTGGTGGTTAAAACATTAGAATAGACAGGACTTATGATGTGATTTTGGTGAAATATTTTCTTTGCACTATGCTAAATTCATGATGCTCTATAGTGTATATACACATTCCTTTTATCTGCACCATGTGGCAACATTATTGTGGAACAAGAATGCAAAGCAGCAATCATCGTCTTCTGTATGTCATTCATTCTGGTTCGAAATGCACTATCAGGCTAGCTAGATTAATATCTGTTTTCTGTAACATATATTTTGTACTGTAGCTGCTGCATTCTACTTACCATGGTTCTTGTTCTTTTGGTGTTTTAGATTCTTGAGATGGACACATATAGATACCACGGACACTCGATGTCAGATCCAGGTAGCACCTACCGTACCAGGGATGAGATTGCAGGGATAAGACAGGTTAAAACAGAAATGTTATCTCCACTCGAACAATACGTTGCTTTTAGGATTGACGTTCGGAATTATTTATTTGTGTTACGGTCCTATGATATCAACAGGAGCGTGACCCCATTGAAAGGGTTAGAAAGCTCATATTAGCCCATGACTTCGCAACAGCCCAAGAGCTAAAGGTATTGCTTGGATTGTTCATACTGCAAAAAACATAATTATTGCAGAGCCACAACCTTTTACTTTGCCATGTACAGTAAACTATAAGATGTGCCTTCTAGTTCGTTAATGCAATCTGTTCTTTCTTATAAGGACATGGAGAAGGAGTTAAGGAAGCAAGTTGATGCTGCCATAGCTAAAGCAAAGGTCTGGTTGCATCTAGATGTGTCCTACATAATCTTCCGTTATCCGAAATGTGCTTATGTTACTCGCAAAAAAAAATGTGCTTATGAGTTCTTGAAATTTAATGTGTGCAGGAGAGTCCGATGCCTGATCCATCTGAGCTCTTCACCAACGTTTATGTCAACGACTGTGGTTTGGAGGTAAGTAGTAGTAGATGTCAACGGCCAATTCCAATTGGGCACGCTTCAGAGTCGTTATAAGGTCTCGCATGGTACAGATACTGTTTTCAAAGTTCAGAAACCATCCATTACCGTAACATAAATTACAATTCAAGTCAAGATCTTCTGCTTATATAGTTTGCCTCAGTCGACAACATGAACTTATGAACGCCAGCTGCACACCATATATTCGTCCTAAAATGGAGTATTTTACAAGCGGCATACGAAAACTTTCCTATGCTAATTACTCTTGTTTTACGTGGTGCAGTCCTTTGGGGTGGACAGGAAGGTGGTGAGAACCGTCCTTCCGTAGGCCGGCAGGCATGAAGCTAGCTTGGGTGCGCATTGTGCTAGTACGGTGCATAGCCTCTGTCGAGGTTTTCTTGTTCTGCTGCAAAATAAGTTTGTATAGGGATGCATCAGCTGCGGGATTCTGTTTCTGTACCCCAAGTTCGTAAATTTCGTCAGCTGGCGAGTTGTGATGATTTGCAGCTGTTCTTCGTCTCGCTGCGGCTGCTGTTGCAGAAAAATAACTGCGAATACTGTAGCTGCTGCAGAAAACACTGTAGCTGCTGCTGAAGAAATAACTGCGAACACTGTAGCTGCTGCAAAGCAGCGAGAGCGTGTTCGACATCCAGGACGACGTCACATCTTTTGTTCTGTATACTGACTGCTGTAGCATCTCGTTTTGCTTTAAAGGTGCCCAGTGTGCACAGCCGCCGTGGACTAGTTCTGTTCTCCGGCGTTGATGGGGCTAGCTTTTGTACTACTACTCTAGTAGTAGTCAAAATGATCGTAAACCAGGCGAAGCTACAGAATCAACAACAGTCTGACAGAAATCTCAAAAATCTGCAGAAATGCCCAACCAGTGTCAGTGACACGAGAAAATTGAGCCCGGCCCTTCATTGGGCGGGCCGGGCTTATCAGTAAAACAATGTGATCTTCATCGGGCTGGGCTTGTTTCTGTAACAAAAATCAAAGCGTCCCCGCCTAGTAGAATGCAAAGCCTTTTCGTGGTCCTCCTCCATCCCATGTGCCGTGCCCGTTCCGTTCCCCTGAGAAAAGGAAAAAAGGTGCCGTGGTGCCCGTGCGTTCGCATTTCCGTGGAACGGAATGGGGTGGAACCGTGGAAGACGACAAGGGAACCGACGACTCGGAGCAGTAAAGGACGCAGGGTCGGGAGGGAAGTAGCCGTTGGCGAGCGAGCAGCAAGCACCCTGACGAGTGACTGACGCCGGCCTAGATCATCCGCCCGTCACCCCCTCTGTCTCGCTCGCGGATGGACGGGCTCTGACGTGCGCTCCCGTTCAAACGAACCCCGTCTAGATCAACAGCGACCTGGATGGTTCCAGGCGGCTGAGGCGCGTCGAGCGTCTCGAGACGGAAGAAAGAACGGGACTTGTTATTCTACAGTGGTCCAGCTCCAGCAGTACGCGTACGTACGTACGTACTCCCCCTCGCGTCGCTGTCGGTACAGTTCGGCGTCCGCGAGTCGCTGTCCCGCACCGTTTGTACGCGTAGCCGGATATATACTTCGACGTCGCGTTCGCGCCGCGCGTGGCGACCGCTCTCCTGGGCCCTGCCTGCCACTCGTCGCCGTCGCGCCAGCTGCCGCGTGCCGAGTCGCCCACGCGGGCAGCGCGAAACCGAGACGTGCGCCCCGGCCCCCGGTCACTGGTCTCCCGACCGAGGGAGGCCGTCGAAACACGCCGGCGCGCCGGCCGCACGCACGGGTGCCGCCGTGCGGTACGGTCGGGCGGATCCCACGCCCGCGCGCTTTCCTAAAGCCTCCGCCGCCGCCGCCGTCGACTCTTCCACACAAGAAGGCGTGCTATCCATTGGCGGAGCTGAGATTCCTCAGCTGGGCATTCATTTTTAGATTGGGCATTTATTTTTTCATATTTTTTAGTCTAGGTATTCATTTTTGGGTTCAAATCTCTGTATTTTTTAGGATTTCTAAGCTATATTTAACTTATTTTTAGAATTTTTGGGCATTCATATGAATGCCATGAACCATAGCCAGCTCCGCCAGTGCTGCTATCCATGGTCTAGGTGGTTGCTGTGCGCGGCGCGGGATATGTATGGCCGGAAAGGGGGTGGCGGTTGCGTTCCCTTTCGCGTCAACCAGCGAGCTGCTCTAGTGTTTGGTTAGTGTACTTTCCTACTACTGATCAAATGAAGTCCAATGCTTGCATGCCAAGATTGCACTCAAGAGTGGCTTCTTTTACACCGAAAAGGAAAACGTGACCCTTGCGTTGTGAAGAGAAAAGAAACAAAAATATTTCTTTAACCACATCACTTCATAATCAATCAAGTTGACGAAAATGTAGCCTCCTCGGCGTTCTTTTCCCGCTTAAGACAAAAGACAAAGGAACAAGAGGTGTTGTAAGTACAATGACTGATTTCACGAATTTGGCTGTAACTAGTATTAGGAATGTACAACTAGTTATGACAATCAAATCACAAATTACTTGACTACACTATCATGATTCTCAAGACGGATTGTTATTTCAGTACAAGTGTGACCATATCTTTTGTATATCAGAAAATTGCTCTCTCTGCTTAATCCATGCTTTAGTTACTTTTAGTATGTGGAATGATTATTGACCGAAGAAAATGTAGTGAGACCATAAAAACCTCCATGATCATTCAGATAATGGTAAGGTGATATATAGCTATCTGACCAATATATTTTTCATTTGATAAAGAATGTTCCAGATATCTTGAGAAAAGACCTTGGTTTGAATTCTCCCTACAGTGAAAAAAGGAGGGTATAGTAAAATGCCAAATGAAGTCCAATGCTTGCATGCCAAGATTGCACTGAAGAGTGGCTTCTTTACACCAAAAAGGAAAACGTGACGCTTGCGTTGTGAATAGAAAAGAAAAAAAATATTTCTTTAACCACATCACTTTATAATCAATCAAATTGACGAAAATGTAGTCTCCTTGAGCGTTCTTTTTCGCTTAAGACAAAAGACAAAGCAACGAGAGATATCATAAGTACAATGACCGATTTCACGAATTTGGCTTTAACTATTAGGAATGTACAACTAGTTATGACAATCAAATCACAAATTACTTGACTGCACTGTCATAATTCTCAAGACGGATTGTTATTTCAGTACAAGTGTGACTATATCTTTTGTATATTAGAAAATTGCTTTTGATTTATTTAATTCACCCTTTAGTTACTTTGTATGCGGAATGATTATTGGGTGACGAAAATGCAGACACCATAAAAACCTCCATGATCATTCATACTCCTATGATGGTAAGGTGATATATATATATATAGTTATTTGACCAATATATTTTCATTTAATAAAGAGTGTTTCAGATGTCTTGAGAAAAGACCCTGGTTTGAATTCTCCCTACGACGAGACAAAAAGGATGGCATAGTAAAATGCCAATTAAAGTACTACTAGTAGCTGGGAGATGACTAAGGGCGTGTTCGGCGTTTTAGAGTCTAAAATTTAGAGGGGTTTAAACACAAAGAATCTTGTCTTAAATAAAGTTTAATTACAAAACTAACTGCAGAACCCCCCCTCTAAATCGCGAGACGAATTTAACGAGGGTAGTTAAGCCGTGATTAGACGATATTTACTGTAGCATCACTGTAGCAAAACATAGATTAATTAGGCTCATTAGATTCGTCGTAAAGATGTACCCATCTGTAAAAAGGTTTTGTCATTAGACTTTATTTAATACTCTTAAATAATAAGATTCTCTTTAGAGTTAAATTTTAGAAGGGTCTAAACGGTGAAACGAACACACCCTAAGACACATAAGTAAAATGACCTTATTTTCATCACACAGAAAATATGAATCCGTTGGAAAACCACGTTCATGTGACTAAACAGAACACTCTTCAGTTTCCTCTACGAAACACGCTGTAACAAAAGGCGGGTGACCTCAGCATTTTATTTTGTCCACTGGGTAATGTCTGTTTGCAAGCCAGGCTCAGCAGCCGAGTGAATGAACCCATGCCAAAAGGGAGGCATCCAGCTGGCCAAGCCTGCCGTTTTCTTGTTTTTCTTATTCTGAAAAAACTCTGTTGTTTGGGGAATCTATCCAGCCGTTTTTTCGTCGCATTACCTGCTCTCCACTTCGGGCGATGGGGCCCCACTCGAGTCATGCCCGTCACTCTTGCGCCAGCATGCTTTGCTAGAGAGACACACCACACAAGGTGCCGGAGGTAGCTGGCATGAATCGACCGGATGGCACCTGGAACACCTCAAATTTTCGGCAACTTTCAAGCGGATTTCCCAGAGAATATTAGCCAAGCTAAGCGCTTTTTGTTTGCTCGGCGAATCCGATGCACAACCACAGCTCACCTACCGGTTTCCCACTTGCGGCCAATACAAAACTCCATTAGTGGCTAATCCCTGCTTTCCCAAGCTGCTAAGTGCTAAACCCCTCGTAGGCCGTACACCCACCCACGCACACGGCGGCACGCGCTCCGCCACGCCACGGGCTCCTCCTGGTCCATGGCGAGCAGAACTGCAGGCCGCAGGCAGGAGCTTGTCGTCGCTGCACCGCGGGGCCCGCAACGTGAGCGAGCTGCGCTGCTGGTGCAGCGAGAGGGGCCTGGCTGGCCTACGTGGTGTGGGAACGGCGCCATTGGATTCCGTGGCTAGATCACGTTTTGAGATCGGGTGTGTTCGTTTCACCGTTTAGATCCCTCTAAAATTTAACTCTAAAGAGAATCTTATTATTTAAGAGTATTAAATAAAGTCTAATGACAAAAATTTTTTACAGATGGGTACATCTTTACGAGACGAATCTAATGAGCCTAATTAATCTATGTTTTGCTACAGTGATGCTACAGTAAATATCGTCTAATCACGGCTTAACTACCCTCGTTAAATTCGTCTCGCGATTTAGAGGGGGGGTTCTGCAGTTAGTTTTGTAATTAAACTTTATTTAAGACAAGATTCTTTATGTTTAAACCCCTCTAAATTTTAGACTCTAAAACGCCGAACACGCCACAAGCCTTTTCGACTGACATCAACAGTTGTTTTTTCGCTGCGGCGCCTGCCAAAAGTTGCTTGCCATCGATCGGATTGGCTGCTGTGCGCACATGACTCAGCGCACGAAATTTGACAAACCCTTTTAGAATTAGCAAAGGATTAGCAAATGACTTTATTGTTTGAGGAGAAGAATAGCACATGGTTGCATGAACACACTATGGCCCTGTTTGTTTTCGCTTATCTGGAACTCGCTTATCTGACAAGCAGGCTTTTCTGATAAGCCGCTGTCTGGAGAATCTGCTGTCTAAATAAGTTGAGTGTTTGGCAATCCTGATTATTTTCATTTGATTGTTTGTCCTAAATGCTGAAATGACATGAATGCCCCTGAGACTGATAATACTTTTTTTTTGTTGTGGTTATGAGAAGAAGGCGATATTGATTGTATATTATGAGTTTGTTAAATACTAATTATACTAAAATATTGATTAGTACACGTGAAGCTCACAAATTACACAAAGTTCAATATTCTAAAATTCGAATACTTAGTGATGGGCATAACGTTCGAATACTTACTTCGAATACTTAGTTCGAATATACTAAAAGGATGTTACCGAGAAAGTAAATTCCTTTGGCCTTCGCAAGCACATGAAAAGAAACAGAACAGGCCAATCCTAAATCGCATCCAGAAACCCATATCCATGTCGTGAATTAGCAGCATCACAAGATTAATTGCTTCCGTTTGCCGCATCCACTAGTCAAAACTGAAGCATTGGCTTGTAGAGGATCTCGGCAGGGAGCATGGATTGATTTGTTTAGAACCAAGATCCGTTTGCCGATAGTGGGACACGGAGCTGCCGGACTCGAGATAGCTCGATTGAAGTATCGCCGGACTCGATTTTGGGATCGCCGGCTCGATTTGAGCAGCAGGGAGCGCGGCTGAGGGTGTTGGGGGAGGAACTAGAGTACGGGTCCTCCGTCGCTGGGCAGGGCGAGGACGCCGGGATGGTCCCCGCGGACAGCAGGGAGCGTGAAGGGGAGGGCACGGGCGCCCGTCTCCGATAGCGGGCGGCGGCGGCGGGGAGTCGCTCGGGAAGAGAGGGCAGGAGAGGGAAAACGACTCGCTTCTGTTGTACGCGGCCCCGGACGCGCGGCGGAGAAAATCGACTTTGCTGTGTGCGAGTCGCTCGGCTGGTAAGCGGCGTTTGTGGTAAGCCAAATTTAATCCCGCCGTTTGGGTTCGCTTTCGGCTTATTTTCACCCAGACGCGGCTTATAATCAGAAACAAACAGGGCCATCAGGTTGTCAAATGCTGAATTAGTAGTGTACAATGCGAGGAACAGTCGCTGGTGCGCTGGATCAGGATCCTCCGAATGGAAGCTTTTAATTCAGAGATGCTACAGTAATTGGAATTTAGACCTTTTTCCCACCGTCGGATCAGAAACTAACGGGTCCGATTGACTCCTACAGTTCTTCGTGATCAGTGTAGCAAGGAACCACAATAAACCGCCGGTACTGTTTCAGCAGTAGTCGCTACAGTGCTAATTCAAACCCCTGTAACTCCTCTCACGGATTACTGTTTTGGAAGCTACGGTGTCCTGTATTTTGTGCTACACTGCAGAGGACCCCGATCCCCGTGGAGCCTGTTACCTACCACTAGCATCTATTGTAACTTCGTGTGAGAATAGATTAGTAGCCGTATCTGGTCACGGACAAGTGTTTCTAGTATAAGGTTTCCAATGATGTTCCCAACTGACCGTGCTCTACCACCGATGACAAGTGTAGTTTAGTCGCTGCAACACATTTTTAACTGACGGATTTCGATCACCCGTGTAAAGAGTAAACGCAACACGTACACATGAAAACAGAGGAATTAGAAACATCATACCACAATCTGTGTTTGTACCAACATGAAATTCACCTCACGAATCTTGTTACGCTCAATTTACTTGGAATAAACTCCTAAATTTCCTCTTCAAAATTATTTTGTTCCAAAGAGAGATGACAAGATTTGGCTACTGATAACTTAATGTTGTGCACCAAATGAAGGTTCTTTTAGATATAACAATGTACCAAAAGTATTATATGTAAATTTGGCAAATGGTCAATTGAGCTGACTATTCAACATTGTTGACCATCCTATCGTTAGTATATCATAATTGTTCTAAAAAGAAACATGATACCACAAACTAGAAGAAATATTTCCCACACACAAGACATCAGAGCGCCAAAACAAAAAAAAACTGCAAAAATGTGCAAAAAGGATCAACAAAAAAAACATAACTAGACTAGTGGTTATGTCAACTTAATTATGCTAAAAATACGCATTTTATAAAGCGGTCACAATATTTTTCCACACACCTGACAAATGAAGCGTCTAACAATTAGGAGTAAATAATAAATCACTCATATGACAAAGAAACACGAGTCAACAATCTTTTGACTATCAATTCTATGGTTACGGTTTTGCAAGTAATATGGCAAACACAAAGGCTTGTGCAGGGAGAGAACCCAACATCTTTTCACTATAATATGCATCCGTTTTAAAATGGAGAATGAAATGTTCTAACATAAAAGAATGAGCATCCAGAGAATGCTTATACAATAACAATGGAAGCACCAATTTATTTAATCGTCCATTTTTAGACCAAAGATAATATTCTAAGGTATGATAATTGATACGAGATCGTCATAGCCTAAATATTTAAATATCAAAAGCAGATATATAAGCATATCGACACACAAAAAAAATATCCTGATATAAAACAAATAAAATATTTCACTACACACGTGACATGTTAAGAGCAACTAATACTTACTCATGCAACCTATGTAGCAAAGTAAATATTCGGCAAGTAGCTTATTATTCTTTGACTGTTTAGGTAATCCAACAATTACAAACGCGCAAATAACTCCCAAACAACAAACGACGTGTCGTAAAAGGGTTACCCAACACCTTCATATGGTATGTAATGTTAGTTACAACTACTCTTAAAAGGTAAACTAAACAACTGAAACTATACGTAGTAACAAAAAGCTAATGCGATCTGGAGCGAAAAAAGTCGTTGGCAAATTCAATTATGATAAAAAGCAATGTCTTGACTAAATAGATTTACGCTAACTGACAAAATCGCTCACTATATCCTAGAGATTTAAAAACATCAGGACACATATTGTAGCGAGGGTGGATATGCTTCATCTATCCGTTGGCTAGAGATAGTACTAGCAACATTTGTTGTAACGGTAATTACAACCACTCTAAAAAATGGTGAACTAGTAAACAAGTCAACATATAATACTACGAGCGGTAACAAAAGGACAGCACAACACGAACTGATAAAGTCGTTCGTTGACGATTTAATTTTGGACAAACAATGATATCTTGACAAAACAAATTTATGCGAACCGACAAAATAGCTCACAGAGATTTAAAAGCTTCAGGACAAATATCCTATGGCAGGTGGATACCGCTTCATCTATCCGTTAGAGATGGTACTACCAACAACAATTATGCGACATTCATGGTTTGAAAGTCAAACATTAGACTACTTACCACATGTTAGCAGAATGAACACAGATCAAGGTATTACAACGGTACAGATGTTCTTGCTCAAGACATGCAATGGCAACAGCAAACAACCTTTGGGAACCAAAAAACGAAAACAAACAGCACGACTGGGAGCCAACCCATCACACGCTAAAATCAACGCGTTTCCCAAACACACGCTTAACCCTCCGCCTCTTATCGCTAACGCCACGCCACCGCCGCTACCCCGGCAGGGCAAAGCAGAGCGGAGCGAGCAATACATACGCCTCCCTCACCGACCACTCCCCTCCCCCCTACTGCGAGACAGCGCAGCACAGGCTGCCCTCCCGCAGGAATCCAAGAAGCGAAGGAGAGGTCCTCGTCGCCGGCCGGCCTCCATGGGCGGCGCCGCGGGCGAGGCGTTGCGGGTCACGGCTGTGGCGGTGCTGGTCTTCTTGGCGGCCGTTTCGGTCGCGGCGGCGGGGGCGCTGCCGAGGTTCGCGGAGGCGCCGGAGTACCGGAACGGGGAGGGGTGCCCGGCGGCGGCGGACGGGGTGTGCGACCCGGGCCTGGTGCACATCGCCATGACGCTCGACGCGCACTACCTGCGCGGCTCCATGGCGGCGGTGTACTCGCTGCTCAAGCACGCGTCCTGCCCCGAGTCCATCTTCTTCCACTTCCTCGCCGCGGCGGGCGGCGGCGGCGCGGAGGGGGTGGAGCCGGAGCTGCTGCGGCGCGCGGTGGCGGCCTCGTTCCCGTCGCTGCGGTTCGAGATCTACCCGTTCCGCGCCGACGCCGTCGCCGGGCTCATCTCGGCGTCCGTGCGCGCCGCGCTGGAGGCGCCGCTCAACTACGCGCGGAACCACCTGGCCGACCTGCTCCCGCGCTGCGTGCCGCGGGCGATATACCTCGACTCCGACGTGCTCGCCGCCGACGACGTGCGCCGGCTCTGGGAGACGCGCCTGCCGGCCGCCGCCGTCGTGGCCGCGCCCGAGTACTGCCACGCCAACTTCTCCCGTTACTTCACGCCGGCCTTCTGGTCGGACCCGGAGCTCGGCGCGCGGGTCTTTGCCGGCCGGCGCCGCCCGCCCTGCTACTTCAACACCGGCGTCATGGTCATCGACCTCCGCCGCTGGCGCGCCGGGAACTACCGCCACCGCATCGAGCGATGGATGGAGATCCAGAAGGAGAAGCGCATCTACGAGCTGGGCTCCCTGCCCCCTTTCTTGCTCGTCTTCGCCGGCGAGGTGGAGGCCGTCGACCACCGCTGGAACCAGCACGGCCTCGGCGGCGACAACATTCACGGCAGCTGCCGCCCGCTCCACGCCGGGCCCGTCAGCCTCATGCACTGGTCAGGCAAGGGCAAGCCCTGGGACCGCCTCGACGCCGGCAGGCCGTGCCCGCTCGACCACACCTGGAAGTTGTACGACCTCTACATCCCTGGAGAAGATGGTGGTGGTGCTGCCTCGCCGGCGTCTGGGCCGGCATTGTCTTCTGCATTGCCTGCATCGGTGTTTTCTTGGTAGATGGAGCTGGTAGTTCCATAGGTATAGTAGCTCTTTTGCTGCTTGAGCGGTTCTTGGCAATTGCAATGTGCTCCATTGCATTGCATTGCTGCTGATGTTGCCACCGCCGCTGTGAGCTAGCTGCCGGTCGTTGGTGGGCTGTACAGGGCGGTGAAGGGAGGGGCGGTGGCAACGCAGCGTTGCGAGGAGAGGGATCAGTTGATAGAGGAAAGGGAGCTTGTTCTTTTTGGCTAGATTGAGATTGGTTATTTGGGGGGTTTGATTCTTTTTGGTCGGCCAGTGATCCGTGGGGTTCCCAATTCTCTTGATTGGAGGTGTACAATTAGGGAAGACTTGGAATTTTGTTCAGTTATATGGATCATTCTTTCATTCATATGTTATATGTTCTTGATCGCATTTGGTACAAAATGATCCGATTCGAGCTTTCGGTTTATGATACAAAGTCTCGGTGAAGCTTTAGCGGGTACACATATTGGTCTTCCTGGAACTGATTCTCAAAATGACATCATAGTCATCTTCGTGGAACTGATTCTAGAAATGTTTGAAGTTCGATCAAGCAAAGCCTGTGAGGTTATGGCTTGAAGTGGACATAATTTTGTTTTTGTCAAATTTCAAGGTGAGGTACATCTTTGAGAGCAAACTGTCGAAATTGCATCCTCCATCAATAATTATGTGATCTCTTATGTGAATTGAAGACTTATTGACCTGAACTTGGTATTTCTATCTCTGAACGAATTCTTCTTGGAATTGTTTCATGTGTATTTCCATTTGTAATTTGATTGTTCCTCACAGCCTGATGTACATTTACTACATTCTCCCTCCTATATTCTCTGTACCCAGTTCAACTTTTAGGTCAGAAATCAGTGGTTCACACAAGAGGCTTGTGACCGGGACCTAAATAGATAAAACATTCTAAAAAATGGTTCTTGAAATGCCTATCCCCATTCGAATTTCCAAATCAGGTGACAGCTGAAGCTTGGGTTATTGCATTGCGATTGAATTTCTATCTCTGGGGGAGTTATTCTTGGAACATGCCTTTTCCATCTGCAGTTGGACTTCTCCCTTTCTATGCACCCCTCTGATTGAGAACAGTTACTAGGCATTCTTTGCATCCATTTCGGCTCTATCAATTTTTGGATCTGAAATGAATACTCCACACAAGAGGCTTGTGACTGGGATCTTTTAAAGTTCTCTTGATAAGATTGCGCCAATTGATTCCCTGCCTGCTAATCTTGGCTGTAAACCATATCCATCCAGCATCTGAACATGCATCACAGGTCACAAAATCTTCAGAAATTTTCCAATGGACATACCACAACTGTTCGTCAACAAGACGAGGTGCAAATCTTATGGTTTACTTACAACCAGAAGTTCGTGGTTTAAGACTAGCAACAAAACGGGAAGCCTTAGCTACTAATACTAGTGGCCGCATAAAGAATGTGACCATTTGCATGCCAAAGTTTACTCACTTTATACAAGTCATCACTTTATACAAACTAATACCAGCCATTAGAGAATTGAAGCAATGCTAGACAAGTGCACTGCTGCTATTGCGGTGCAACTAATCATTGTCAGTATTCTCTTGGCACTTGCTTCTCCTCCTCTCATCGCTCTCGCCTTTTCCCTCTTGTTTTCGCACACCCAAGAATAAGAGTGACGAACTCATCTTCACCCACCGCGCATCAACCACCAGAATTCTTTTTTTTTTCCTTTTTCGAAAGCACCATAATTCAGTACCGATAAAAAGATGAAAAAGAATTGAAAAGGCCATCGGTATGGGCCAACAGGAGTGATGGCATATAACAGGTTCATGGATCTCTGGCACGAGACATATGTTGCAGTTGGACGACATCATCTTCAGGTGATGGATGGAAATGAGTAGCATTCGCGTGTCACATGATTCATCAGCGGATCCAAAGCTACTTGCTTTGCTTTGTGGTGAATGCTGATCCAAGCAACACCCACCATCTTCCAGGGACTGAGATGGCATTGGCATCCAAGGTTTGGGGCGCTATTTATGAGCCGTGGCGGCGTGGTGCCTCCATAACGCCGGCCACCGGACCCCAGGCCCGCGGCGGCGTACGACATGCCGGAAGCAGTAATGACTCGATCTGGTCGGGTCGGAAGAGCTTCCATTTCCGCGGCAAGTCGTAATGACTGGCGCGAAAATTGGGCCAGGAGCTGCCTGGCCGCGGGCGGAAAAAACTGCCGTTTCCACTGGAGCAGACGTACAGGAGCAGGACGGGTTCGGTTGCAGGATTTATTTAGGGGAATGGCCGTAGAGAAGGACGGATCAGCAATCGTTGCCCAAGGAATTAGTATATCATCTTTGTGCGACAGTGGTCGGTTGAAGACACCATCTTTTTGCCACCGATTAATGGCTGCATGAGTAGGTGTTTAGTGTTAATTAGATCATGGACACAGGACGCTCCACGCCTCCATCTGTTCAATTCTTTTCTTTTCAATTCTCTTGCTGCGAGGAAGAGCTTTTGAGGCGTCAGGGGCAAGCTGTGCAGGGCAGGCCAAAAGCTTTTCTTGTCTTCTTTAAGGTTGCCGATGAATTGGCCTGAGCTATGTACGATCGAGTGATAGATTGTGGAAGATGACGTGAAAACCGGAGAGGAAAACACGTCATCGCTCGTCGTCGGTGACTGATCACAGCTCAGCTCACAGCCATAGAAGTTGGGAATAAAGGAAACTTGGATAAGATATGTCTGTGTATGGAATCGTAGCCCGTGATCCAAGAAAAAAGGTACTAGTAGTACCCAGATAGCATTTGAGACGCAAACGCATGTTAGCAGTCATACGCTTTGGCCTACAAGAAGTGAAACAATTTTGAGCACGAAGGTTCACAAAAAAAAAAAAAACAATTTTGAGCACGCACAACAGTTTACAGTGACTTCCTCATCCTGAGGAAATTAGAGCTGCAAATTTTCAGACCCCGTCAAACCTGCACGAAACCAGAATTTCCGATTCGCAGGATCAAGATCGAAATGTCTTTCGAAAAAAGAAGGATCGAAATGTGAGCTACGTATCAAATGTTACTAGTCATGATTAATCGCTAAACAGACTAATAGCCATCACTCATATATACTCTGCCTTAGACTGACTCTAACCCTGAAACCCCAAATGGAAGCCCAAAAACACCATAATGTTGAAAATAGGAGAGTCATGATGTTGAAAATGGAAAGCCAAAAACCTGTGTCTCCAACGCTGAAACCAATATGGAAGACCATCTCCTTCCGCCGCCGCAGCCCGGCCGCGTCGCGCCGCCGTCCGCGAGTGCTCTGCCCCTCGATTCGGTGGAGGGCCGCCGCGCCGTCCGTCCGTCGCGTCGCGCTGCTGCAATCCCGTCGCGGATCGAAGCCGAGGGCGTCGGATCGAGGTCGTGTGCGGCGGATCGACGACGAAAGGCGGCGGATCGACGTCGAGGGTGGCGGATGGAGGTCGCGTGCAACGGAAGGGGAGCTCGGCAAGACCAGCCGCCGCGGGGAAGGGGAGGAGGAGCGAGGCGACGACCTCAGCGGCTCGCGGTGCGCCTCCGCGCCCTTTGCTAGGGTGGGGGCGAGGCGGCGCCGCCGCGTGCGCTCGTCGGGGCGGAGACCAGGCAGGGGTGGGGCCGGGCACGAGGGCGGCGAAAGATTGGGTCGACGGCGCGATTCGATCTATTTGTGGGTGGCGGAGGAGGCTTCTCCTAAAATGGATATGGTACATAGGTCGCCGGTTGGAGAGTGATTTTTCAAAGTTCAAGACCCACTTTATGAATAGGGTGCCCAATAGGTCGCCCATTGGAGTCAGTCTTATTGGACCATTGTGCAAACGTTGACACCTTAGTAAAGTCTCATCGAGGAAAATCGTACTATTGCAATAGTGGCACGAAATGTATAATGGGCTTTGGGTCAAAGGTTCACATCATTTACCGTACAATACCAGTAGAATTGCAATAACGAAACTAGAGATTTAAGGCAACTTTAGAAAGCTGCAGATTTTGTAGATTTTATCACAATTTTAGTTTTGTGACAATCGGCGCAAAATCTATATTTGTGATAAAAAATAATTGGAGCAAAATCAAAGTTTTGTGACAATTTTAGTTTTACGATAGTCTTGTCAAAATTGTAAATTACAATAGTCTTATTAAAAATGCACTATTGTGAAATTTACTTTAATATTTATATACTAGGAAAAAGCTATAAATGGAACTCTCTGAGATCAGAAGTATATTCAGACATGAGTTTAACCAGCATGTTTCTACAAGGACAGTAGTACTAGTCTTTGAGCTGTGAAGCTAGAATCTTGCTACTGCTGTTCTAGACATGCACAAATCCACATGTTTTTTTTTCCCACAAAAGGATTAAAGCTTTGCATTACACGTTTCTCCCATGTCAGTACAAAAATGTGCAAGGGATTGGGGAGGAGAAAAAGCTAACCATACAACAGACAGAATACAACAGAGATGCATCTGGGAGCCGTGATGCAAGTACAGAGAAGCAAAGGAAGCTGGATATTCTGAAACTGTAAACTGTAACTTGACTGCTATGTCAGCTCGAATCCATAGGGTATATATATGATTCTTCAGCAACTGATACGGTACAAATCAGCTGTATGTTTGATTCATCTGCGGTGGTGGTAGTGCCTATCATGCCTGTCTCTGGAATGACGCGATGACGTCTCTGAGCTTGAGCTGTAGTGGCTTGAGTACTGCCTGCTTGGATATGAATGCGGGGTCCAAGCACCATCATCTGCTGTTGAATTCTCATAACGAGAGGGGCTTCTCCTGTCTGAATATGACCTTCCGAGACTTGGACTCTGTGGTCCATAGTCATACGAATGGTATCTCGATGAATAATGATCAACACTAGGAGGGCCTCTGTCACGATATTCCCTTGACTCTGATGAGTGGTGACGACCTGAGGATTGAGGTGGGGTGCTGCCCCATAGCCAGCGGTCACCATTCTCCGGAATGGGAGCATTTATTCCAGGGAATTCCACTGTCATCCTTTTCCGAGGTGGAGATGGTTCACCATGCTCTGGAAGCTCTCCTTCCTCGCACTCTAGTTTCGCCTCACCATCTCCAAATATGGTGATACCAGAAGGTTTGTCTTCATCATCGACCACATCTAAAAAAGGCAACCAGTGAATAAAAAGATTTCAAGAAAAATATGCCCTAGAAACTGCCTAAATGAAACAAATAAATTCAAATCCTATTGGAGGCATGTCTGGTTTGTATCTTATAATTGGTGGTGATTGCGACTTCCAACTAGAAAGACACTATTTGGACTGCAAGTTTCAGCCAAACAGATATAAGCAACTGGAAAGCAGCGCTAGTCAAAGCATCTGGTGTTAAACAAGCAGCACTATTTGGACTGCAAGTTTCAGTAAGTCCAATCAGCAAACTATGAACATTAAATACAAAAGGGTGCATACTGCTCATGGAAATATTCATACGTATATTCAAATTCTCAGCTTACCTAGGTAACCTGGAGGATAACCCAATTCACGCATTCTATGCAGCCAAGGAGGTGGATCATTTTCCTGCAAAATGTGATACGCACAAATATTATTTCTACTGTCATAAAAGTTTGTTAAAAAACAGAAATGACATGGTATTTTCATTTTCATATGTTTTAGAACACAACCGATCCTTCAATAAATAGAAGCAATAGAGGATGGGGCTGCTACTATAAAACAGTTGCCTTACATATCATAAGAATAAATAAATAAATAAATAAATAAATAAATAAATAAATCAATCAATCAATGTGCCTGCTCTGCTGAGAGGACTACCAGAAAATTGGGTAAGAATGTATAGCACTATAAGATAAACTTACTTAAACATAAATAACAGGGGGCTACAAGAACTCAATTACACAAAGCAGTTACAAAGCTGCTATTTTGGACAGATCTATGATATATTTTATTTGCTATTACAAATATAATGTGCAAATCAAACAAGCTTGCACCGGTATACTGAGAGTGAGTGATGAAATAATAATTATCATTTCACAAGTGCTAGTACTATTTCGTTAAGACGGCAGGTGCAATGCAAAGTGAAAGAAATTTCAATTCACTCTAAATGCATTTGAAAAAAAAGATTCATATTAATAAACATGGGAAATGACAATCATATTATCAAAAAAATCAGGGCCGTAAGATTATAGTCACTTACCCCAATCCCCAAGCACTCTCTTGTCTCTGGACCCAGTACTCCTGCTCTCAGGTCATCAAATTTTCCTGGAGTTTTCAGGTAATACCGATTCTGTACACGGTTAGCACTGGATTGGTTTCTTTTCAAATTATGCTGCTTGCGGGCATTGCTAATTGCGGCATTGTCACGAGGCTTTGGGCAATCCTTCAAAGCATGGCTATAAGAGCCACAATTGAAACAGCGAGAATCATCCTTATCAGGCCTGCTGTAAGGGGATTAAAATATGTCAATTTATGTATGAATGTGAAGAATAACAAAACAACAAGAAAGATCATCGAAAACAAATACTGAATGGAAGTGAATCTTTGGAAGAAGAATAACATGATGAAACAA
The DNA here is from genome assembly GCA_007726485.1 of Eragrostis curvula. Taxonomy (NCBI): domain Eukaryota; kingdom Viridiplantae; phylum Streptophyta; class Magnoliopsida; order Poales; family Poaceae; genus Eragrostis; species Eragrostis curvula. The sequence continues at coordinate 44,395,142 of CM017441.1, read as the reverse complement.
GAATTATAATCAGAGCGGAAGTCTAAACTGTTGAATCCAAAGCAAACACTTTCAAGCATTGTTTTTAAATGGATACATGAATTAGCCATTGATCTCTAATAGCAGGATGCTAGGAAATCAAAGCTTCCAGACAATCCCATATTTCAGTACACAACCAGCCAAAAATCATTGGACTTCAAGATCTTCAAATTCAACTCCGATCACCAATTTCTCTTGTAATGCATATTTATTTCTTTTGTATTTTACAAGGATAATCCAAATATTCGCAATGATATTGTTACAGACCTAAAATACGTTAACAGAGGGGACATCATCTTCTATCATCCATCCGGACTTCAGAATATATTAGCGTGATCATAATGTAACGGCGAAGAAATTTTCATGGTTCAATTCAATATGCAGAGAGTTATGAATATATGAACAGCAGCCGAATTTTCAAAGTATTGATATAGCTGTTCTCTGAGAAATCTTAGGAATACATCTATTAATAGTGCTAAAAGATCAACAAATTTGCATGTTCTAGAGAGAAGCACCAAGTCACCCAGCGATAAAAAAGCAGCTCTTTATATAGCTCGTTATTTATTCAAACTAATATATCAAAATCAGGGATGTTGTAACATTGGCTTAAATGTAGCAAGGTATGACATGCACATGAAACAAAGCGAATAAAGAGCGAAAACAGAATAATGGCAAGGCTCTCTGATCTTCCCCAAGACCGCCACCGCCCTGAGAGGTGTGGCAGCATCAGTCTGAAGAATCTGAACTGAGGTAAGCCAATCGAGTTGGAGTGCATTTGATACCCCTTAATTTTCCTTTAAGCAACTAGCTGGTGGGTAAATTTCGACATTATTTTAGGATATAAACAGATACATGAGAGCGATGGGTGAAACAGCACACAGCCTCAGATAAAAAATAAAGCAACAATTGAATACTAATGCCCGCTACATGGGATGTCGGTTCAAATGTTCCAAACAGACCCTCATAAATAGGAAAATGGCCATTTCCACATATTTAGAAAGGAAAAATCATAAGAAAGCTATCAGGCTCCAAGGTTTTCTTTACAACCAAGAGAATGCTGGAATCATGACTAAGGACAGCATGGATATAGACTATGGCAGTTAATTAATATTTTCTACCTTTCAATGTTTGAGGAATCACCCAAAGGAGTTGAGCCCAAGGTAAATTCCCGATCATATAGTGGAACAGAATCTTCCTCCACGGCAGCACTTTCTCTTGCTTGGATATCCACCCAAAAAGACTATCAAGGTTAAAAGAAAAGAACACCAGCGTCAAAAAAAAAAAAATCTATTTGTTCAAGTAAAGCATGCTATGAATACATTCAAATGCTTGATCTATTATCAGTCAATCTATAAAATACAAAAATAATAAGGGAAAAGAAACAAAGCCCATATTACAACGCACAGAACTAATATAACAAATTTCCAGGTATAAAATGAATGTTCAGCAGCATATCGGAACTAAAATTGCATTCCATGGTTTACTAACGTGAAATTGGAGCATTGTTGTACAATAAGACCTTTCAGTAGAAACTAAAGGTAGAAAGATTTAATCCAAAGGCAAGCATAGTTATAAACTTCATAATAAAACCTTATTGTAGAAACTAGTTGCAATCGATTAAGTAAAAGCACAAACATAACTAAAAAAACTTTTAGCCTAACAAGAAAATATAGCAGAAACTAGTGATAAAAGATTAACAAATGAAGACTCTGCCAAATGTACAAAACAATTTATACCAGAGAGTAACTAGAAAGAAAAACAACAAACAGAACAAATCAGTAATTAAATCTTCAAAGTATGCGGCTTCTGTAAATGCCAAGTCAATTACAACATACAATAATGACAAAAATACATACCACGGGACAAGATTCCTCTGAACCAATTTGTAATGCTGGATAATACGTCTCTTCACCGCTTTCTAAGACCTCTTCTGCAGCATCCTATTGTATCAAGAAGCAAAACAGACAAATAAATACAACAAAATGAAGTATCTTTTTTTTTAATAGAGAATGGATCCATTATCTTGTACAGTATTGGTCAATACTGAATAAAAGAAAAGCAATAATGATACACTACCAAGTACTGAGGAACCATGAAAGATTAAGAACATTTTTAATGTCTAGAGTTAGTTCTGTTCCGTTCTGTTCCCCCTACCCAGTACACAACAATAGACAGGTAAACTCAACGTCAAAGACTGCTGATAAACGAATGGAGTAAGCAGAAATAATTGGAAGGAAATTACTCTCAAATTCCGTTGCGTCCTGGCCTGCCACTCAGACCAATGTTGCATCAACTCCATAAGCTTTCGTTTGCTTTCCCTGGATCAAACACAAAATTTGAAATAAACATAAATTGTTGTAAAAAAAGGATGAAAGATTCCTAACACATCTAAATAGTGAGATTGTGAGAATACAGAGTGTCCTATCACTAACCTTGTCAAATCGCTGTAAATTATACGAACTGAAGGCTCAGTCGACTCCACACGGGCTCTTTTAACTCCTCTTGCAGCTAAACATGCCATATCAAGGAACAACGGTAGCAACTAGTAGTACTGTTTACAAAAGAAAATATGTTTGTGGCCTCCAATGGAGGGAATAATATTCTAACCATCTTGTGTGAGCACAATGCACAGGATTCAATGGAAACAGATGAATCTTCAAAAGGTAGGTATGCTTACAGTTGCAGGAGTATGTTAGCTGATAGATACATGGTGATATAAAAATTCCATTTCAGAGGATACAGCTTTCATCAGAGATGGCAGTCGACGCTTGAATAAGCATATTTTCAGCCCCTTTATCTTTGTCTAGCTCAACAGAGAACCCATGAACAGCTGCTACACTGGTCTTGGACGGAACCAAAGCATCTAATTGTTGATGTTTCGCGACAACTACATCATCATCAGCGATGTCCATATCTTCCACTTGCCCTTCTTCAAGATCTATCATCCCGTCAGAAGCCTTGGGACTACTGCCCAAAGCACTAGCTCCCCCTTCTGGTTGGAGTTCAAGATCTATGATGCCTTCAGAAGCCTTGGGACTACTACCAAGAGCACTGGCTCCCCCTTTTGGTAAGAGTTCAAGATCTATCCCATCAGAAGCCTTGGGACTACTACCCAAAGCACTAGCTTCCCCTTCTGGTTGGAGTTCAAGATCTATGATCCCTTCTGAAGCCTTGGGACTACTACCAAGAGCACTAGCTTCCCCTTTTGGTTGGAGGAGTTCAAGATCTATCTCATCAGAAGCGTCCCAAGTACTACCAAAAGCACTAGCTTCCCCTTCTGGTACGAGTTCAAGATCTATGATCCCTTGAGAAGCCTTGGGACTACTGCCCAAAGCACTAGCTCCCCCTTCTGGCGGTAGAGACTCCGCACCATTCGCACCCGGTGCTTCATCCTGAAGCTCTCCCACCTGGTCGTCTTTCACATCAGCCTCGCAAGGTGATCCCAGGCTGATGAATTCCTCCGAGGCCATCTTCTACGTAGCAATTACACTACGCACTCACATTCCGCGCCAAATCTGCAGCACAGGTCGTCCAGTACGAGGCCTTCAATCACAAGAAATTGGTATTAGCGCCTCACGAAATATCAAAAGAAATCCGCCCCCAAACTGGACGGGCGGATTTTAGCGATGGGCACGTGTTATTTGGATTCGAATGCTCACAGAAGCGGGTAAGAGATCTATCCCCAGAACCATTAAGTCTTAGAAAAATCGAACGAACATCGAAGCAAAGTTAGGGTTCCTTACCAGCGAGCGAAAACAACCGTAAGGTCGGATGAATCGCCAATCCACGCGTCTGTGGGGGGAGTGCAAGTGGCCCTGCTGCTCCTCGGCGGAAGCAGGACGGCGGCTTCCGTTCCTCGTCGGAGGGAGGAGGCCGGCAGCGGTATAGGAAGCGGGTTAAACTTCAACAGCGACCGGCGAGACCGTATTCGAGTGGGGAAGGTGCGGACCGTGCGGTGCGGTCACTGCGGTGATGTGTCCTATCCAGGCTCTCGGCCTGGGGCCTAATGTTGCCACGGGCCTGATTTTGATGAGCTAACCCCGCCCCCTGAGGCCTTGACATTGTAGGGCCGGAAGCCCATATCAATTAGTAACGATATGGGTTTTTTTTTATGAAATGAAAGTCGATATGTTTCTTTTTTATGAAATGAAAGTCAAAGTAGATTTGGGAAAAAAAATTAGATAACACAAAAGATGTCCAGGTTTTTTTTTATTTTGAAATGAAGATGTCCAGGTCTTTGCTTCAACAGAAGTTAGAACCATATTGTTACAAAGTTTGCAACAATAGTGCCGATGATGCGATAATCCAGTTTGGTAATTCTATTATACTTGTCGGTAAAAATTTGCATGGACAACCTCCGGATCACGACATGCCTGTTTCATCATCTCAGTGTCTTCCTCACACTTGCATTTGTGCCCAAAAAATGACAACTACTCCATGAACAAACCAACAACTTATATAAAATGATTATAGAGAATAGTGTGACAAATAACTTGACAATGGTTCCAAATTTTAAATATGCCACAGGTAATAAGGTCACAGCAAATTACAAAGCAAGATAATCGGAAGGAAATCAAATATGAAACCTGTACTGTAACCTTAGGACAAAAGAGACGAAGCAGAAGTAAAACAGAGCAATTAAGGGAGGGGATGGAGCAGTAAGACTTCAAAATCCAGCATGCGCTCTGTGTGCTATAAATGTCAGCAGCTAAGAAACCATTCGCAAGAGCCAACGACATACGAACACCACTAATAATCTGGCCTAATTGCTCCATGAGGAAGGCTTACGTCTACAAGAGTTGAATCAGGGAAACAGAATCAAGTCTACAATAAGACAAGTCATTTAAATGGAGCAACCGAATCATACAAAAATCTAAACCAGGTCTTATTGCTACAACATCCACTTTGCTCTGCAGAAACTCTGATGAACTTCTTATTACACTTTCCACACAATCTGGAGACTGCTGCCACTCTAGGAGTTCGAGTCTCCAGGTCCAAAACTGTAAGAACAAAAAGAAATACAGGTTCACGCCATATCAACGTGCTTCTATGCCTGAGCGCCGAGTTCCAACATCAAAGTGTGGTTCGAATCATCGCTCCCAGGGCCACTGAACTGAATGGGGCCTGTGTCATGGGAAACAATAACAAGTTAATTTATTTAAAAAGCGGCTATGTTCATTGATGGCAGTTTCATTGCTACATACCAGGACTAATGTAACGGTTCTTCAGAGCCCATTCATCTCGCATTGATGCAAATTTCTTGAAAGGTGCACCTGAAAATTGGTGATACATTAAATCAGATTACAGTAAGGATGAGGACCCATAATTGTTACTAACAGAGTAGGTGTGCTCAAGAGCTTTATACCATCAAGTTCAACCATAGCCTTCTTGATCACTGGCTTGAACTTGCCTAAACACAGAGAGCACATGTCAAGTTTTACATATTAAGGAAAGACAAATGATGCAGCATGTTATCTTCAGAAAATATGCCACTATACTTGACTCAAAAGATAACAACAGCATGAGTTGCCACTCGAATAAGCAGCCAAAAGAACTACGTTAGAACATTGTTAATAACCATCGATTCGAAAAAAGGGAAAGCATGAAAATAAGAAATTGTAGAAAATTACCATGCCTCCTCTCAACATCCATCAATGATGTCAATGCAGTTCCACCAACAGTCCATTCTTCAACAGGAGCAGCAAGGTTGCCAACCTGAGTCGAAAAAGAAGAGACAGCAATCAAATTATGAAGTACATAATGGAAGTATGGAAATCATATGCCGCTGAAAATTTTAACATGGGTCACTACAAGCTACGAATCAAAGTTGCATTCGCTCTGAAAATTCTATTGCAAGGTCACAACTCACAAAGTAAATAATTAAGGGATGATGATGTTTGCATAATTGGTCAAATCAAAAAAGCATAGTGTAAATATGCTTCAAGTAATGTGATAATCAAAAAGCATACTCGAATCAACTAAGCGAGCGTACCGATGTAATAAGTCCGGTCTTTCCGCTTTGGAGAAGCGCACCAGAGCCGTATCCTAAAGCGTAGCAATAGCTTGAATCAAAGTTGGTAGGAAGGCCACACCTCCCTTCGTATCTGAAAAAATCACAATGCAGCATTAGAGGGGTGAGGTCATGAAGAGACTTAAGCAATGTAACATTACAAACTTACCCAAAGAAGTGAGACTGGCCTCTGAAATGTGCAGAGTATTTCCCCTCAGCTTTTCTCTTCTCCAATTCAGTTTCAACCATGGTAATAAGCATTTTCTCAGTTTCAATTTTTGCAACCTGGAGCGCATTTTTCGAAACCAATCAGAATTGCTAACTTATTGATATCCTTTTCAGTAGAATGGTGCAACAGTTATCCCTGTCATTACCTGAACATTGCCATGTGGATCTCTTTCAAGCATCAGTTGTTCCTGAATGGTTTGGGGCAAAAAGTCAAACAGCTCCCTGGATTCAGGTTGAAGCTTACTTTTCCAAGCCCCTGCTTCATCAACAACGTCATGTGCCAAAATTTCATTCAATTCTGCGATGAGTTTTTGAACCTGCAAAGGAGTGATATCAGTATTGTAGTCCATCAGTAACACAAAGTCACGGGAAATAAAGTGTCAAACCTCTGGGATAAAATCGATCAAGCCCTCTGGTATAAGGATAACACCATAGTTGTAGCCAAGTTCTGCACGCTTGCAAACGATATCAGTTATGTAGTCTGTGACATTCTTGAGGGTTTGCTTCTTTGCAGCAACCTACGGCCAAAATAAAACGTCATTTGTGAAATAATGATGCATAGAAATATAAAGAAAAAAATAAAGCAGGTCAACACTAAAATGGGATGTCCGATCTATCGTACATGCACAACAACCTAAGGCTCGCCAGCTTGCTCTTTATATGCTATAATGTGAGACCATATATAAGAAATGTAATAGGAAAGGAGGAACCAAAAATGTGCTTCAAATTTAATGTGGATGGAGGTTTTTCATGTTCACCATCATATGTATCTAAATCTAGCACGATAAAGGCCAGAATGTTCGAAGATGCTAATTCAATGTAGAAAGATCTTTGCAAAAAAAAAAAGGAATACAAACCTCTTCTCCAATGAGTGCAACATTAGGGTGTGTTTGCAATGCGCACTCCAATGTAATGTGTGAAGCAGCACGTCCCATAAGCCTCACAACTGCAAGCATAAGTAATTATCAGGGGTCTTGTTGAAAGAATAATGTTTGAATGTGTCGTCTATTATGCTGTCCCATACTACAATACCCATTAATTAATTGGCATTCATGGTGTGGATGTTTGGTCATGATCTTCCAATGTGATGCAAGATGCGTCAATTTGCGAATCAATCAACTTACTAATCTGATGTGCATTTGATGACTTCTTCTCAATATATAATGGGAACTTTAATGGTAAAATGGTCACCCGTAAGTAGAAGTTTACAGGATATGTACGTTTTTAGACCTCTAATAGTTAGTTTGTTAACAAAAAAGAACAAACAGAGTAACCTGCCGAGTTATAAATCTTCTAAAACTGATTTATTGGCATCCTAAATAGTAAATAGGTGCATGATACAATATCTATCTGTTTCAATCAGCAGTTGTCGCAGTTGCACAAGCTATGCATGAACTCTACAACCTTAACCTATTTTGTTATTAATCACTCACTTTGCCAATTGTAGACGAAAATATCTATGAACTCTACAAACTTGATCTATTTCGTTATCACTGACTCGCTTTACCAGTTGCAGGGAAATGTATCTATGTTCAGCATGCCCAAATAGTGATAAACTTACAGTGGTAGTATTTTCCTGTTGACCTTGCATCGGTCATGACATTGCCAATCATTTCAGAGTATATCTGAAAAAGAAGATGAGTAATAAACGTCATATATTCATGATTGGTTTTCAAATGTATCGTTGTGGAATGTCCTAATTTCTCCTTAACTTGAAAGAATACTTGTATCTTATTGAGCAAGTGTGCCATGGCCAAGGTAGCCCAAGATTTAAAATCCAGACTAAGATTTACAGAGTACTATAACAATGCACAAAGGATTAAAAAGAAGGTACCTTGCAAGCAGTGTCAAATCCAAAGCTTGTTGGGACCTCCTTACATTTCAGATCACCATCGATGGTCTTTGGGCAGCCAATAACACGAGTCTTCAAGTTCTTTGACCTATGGACCAAAGATTATACATAGAAATCAGAATCTGTATTTGATTGTGAAGGTGCAAAGCTACACAGTCAAGAAAAAAGTTGACTACCATCACAGCTAGTCACGTCAATCTTACACTTACAATGACATTAAAACATGAAATCAAACATAACAGCGGTATAAAAAACATTTAAAAGAATTAGAAGCCAACCTAAAGTATTCTCCAAGGAGGCACGCGTTTGTGTTTGAATCATCACCACCAATGACCACAAGTCCATCCAGATCGAGTTTGTTGGCTGTGTCTTCAGCTTGCTTGAACTGCATAACCAACAAATTGAGTTGAGAGAAAAGTGGTGGCTACAGAACAGGAAACAGTCGCAAAATTTTCTGCAGACAGACATACCTGCTCTGGTGTTTCAATCTTGTCCCTTCCACTGCAGATCATATCAAATCCTCCCTATTAAAAAGAAACAAAACTTATATGCCTCAGCAAATTAATAGTGAAGATGCCCTGTAAGTGAGCTGCCATAAACAGACAAGAAATGGAATAGAAACCGCTATAAGACTGCACCAAACACGAACTATTATCTTGTCTCCTCCTAAATCAAACATTACATTACCAGTAAAACCAACATGGTTTACACAAAGCTAAATTCTAACTAAATGTCAGCCAGTGAGTATGTTCCATGAAGGATATGTAGCAGTACCTGGTTTCTGTAGGGGTACACAAAGTCAGTAGTGAGCTCCACGTATTTGCACTTCATGATCCCAGCTGGACCTCCCTTGAATCCATAGATAATGCTACCTTTCGCACGCTCCTGCAGGTAATCTGATCCAACACAGGCCAGAGCACGTAAGTCATAAGCATGTGACCCATATGCATTGCTTCAATGTCCACACAATTTAAGAAATTTATATATCGAAGTACCTCACTCAGAAACAAGCAAAATAAGCTAATTTAGCCTCAGGGAGTACTTAAATACATCATGATCTACAATTCATTAAGCTCAGTGACTAAGCTTGCATGTAGATATACTAAATTCACAAAGGAAACTAATAGGATCTACAGATCTCCTATCCGACTTCCACATACCTGATTATTAAACTACCAACTCAAATTTGTTTCTACTAGCAGTAGAATTGAACTTTCGCACCCTTGTTAACAGAACAGCCAAGAGTGAAAACTTGCAGTACTCACCAAAGATGCCGCAGATCACATTGTGCCCACCCGGGGCCTGCCCACCGGAGAGCACGACTCCGACCTTGAGCGGCCTGGTCGCCGCGGGCTCCGCCGCCGGCACCAGCAACGCCGAAGGCTGGCCGAACAGGTTCGGGAACAGCTTCGCGATCTCGTCTGCATCAGATCGGGAACCCACGAATCTAAGCTCAAGCCACGAGATCCAGACGGAACCATGCGGAGGAGAGACGGGTTCACTCACCAGGGTTGCCCGCGGCGGAGCTCGCGGGCCCGTCGGCGACAGAGAAGTTGGAGCGGAGGACGGAGGGGAGGGGCAGCGCGTGCTGGAGCCGGCTCGTCTGCACCTCGCTGTACACGGAGGCCAGCCGCCCGGGCGCCGGCCCGTTCGCGGCGCCGTTGGACGTCACCGCCGCCGCCGCCATGTTTCACCGGCTGCTGTGAGATTTGGTAGAGGTGGGGTGTTTGGTTTGGTTCGGGGAGAATATGCTGTGAGGCTGTGAGCTTCAGTGTGCGCGGACGTCGCCGTCGTGGGGCTTTTATTGGCGTGGTGCGGGAGCTCGATCGGGTCAGGTGGGCGGCTCCTTTTGCGGGCGAGCCCCTGGGTTTGTGCCGTGCTGCCGGTTTGGTGACTTTGGTCTGCGGCGGCGGACGTGGCGACCGGAAAGATTTGTTGGTGATTTTGCGATGAGCCCCTGCACTGTGTAATGTAAACTATCAATCATGAATTTTTTGAGGATTAAAACTCTCTCGATTTGATATGGTGCTTAAGTGTACTACTGTTCAAGCCACAGCCAGCTAGACAAATCAGTATCTACAACACAAATTATAATGTGCAATAGAGGGCACATTGGGAATTCAGATGCGCAATTGTGTAATTCGAATGGGATGCAAATGTAATATCAGACAGGGACCTGGGACCCTGATCAAGGTGTTTGTCAATGTCTTCTGGCCCGTCGCTTGCAACAACGGCTGGCCGTGGTATTCTCGGCCGGCTGCCGCTGCTCTGTCGCTGCCGTTCCGATGCAGCTGGTTTTCGGGGGACCGAGAGGCCACTTGCAACTCTGCGTGCTCGTGGTATCGTTGCCTATAATTGATGTACGCAGCAGTGGTAGCTCCTAAACTGTAGCGATCCACACCTTCGTACTACTCCACCCCCAAGTGGTTGTTTGCTTGTGCCTCGCGCTTATGCTGATCCATTCTAGTGTCATCATTTTCGGGTTTGATTTTGGAGGAAGAAAAAGAGAGAACTAGCGTATTGAAGCGCACCTCTTTACAACCAACATCTCTATAAATCGAAAGCGTGATAATCTGGCTAATTTCAACTTGCTAAACTAATTCAACTGAGTGGCCTGCTTTTTTTAGAGCATTCATCTCAAGTATCTCCATGGCTAGCAACCAGAAGATTTGATAACGAACAACTTTCACAAGATGAATTTGAACAACTATATTCAAAGTGTGTTCTAAAAAAAAATCAAACCTTGAAGCTATCGAATCAGAGTAGGTGCAACTCGTCAACCAATACTGGAATTCATTAAGAGTCGGGCCTGCCAAAGCACATGCACGCAAGGGCGGAGCTAGGTTATAGGTTATGGGCGCGGTTGCACCTAGGAAAATCCGAAACTCAGTTATGAGACCTAAATTTTCACCACAGTAACTTGACCATCACACAAATTTCTTCATGTGCCGCACCCACCTCCATTTTCATGTACCTCCACCGCTGCATGCACGTGCACTAAGTTGTTTTCCTTCAATTTCTCTTTTGATTGTTGCTTTTGCATGTATTCATATTCATGTGCTTCAATTTCATTCACATTTAGGTATCGGGGTCCCCCCTCCTGATTTCATAAGCAAAGAGTGTGATAAAAACCAAAACAATATTCATTGAGTACAGCAAAAATCATGCCAACTTTAAAGGTGGAATGGAAACAATGCAAGAATTGTGGTAGTTGATGGTTTCTTTTAATGTTCTTGCATCTTTTATCTACAATTGTAGGTGTTTCTAGCATTTGAAATATCCCAAATAAATATAAGTATTTGTGACTCTTTCACTCGCTAAATTATATTATGTTTGATCTCTCCTATTTTGTAAAAATGCTTTGTATTTATGAATCGAGGGAACATGACGTATAACGTATGAAGTGTCTCGAGAGCAAAGGAGATGTCCTATATATATACAGGGTAGGGGTCATATGCCCCCTTCTGAAGCACTGACGGAGCTTCAGCTCGGACAGCCTGAGCCCCCCCCCCCCCCTCCCACCCCTCCCCTTCAAATTTTGTCAAGCTTCATCACTGGTCTCAAGATTTTAATGCATCTTCCATCCATCCACAAATACAAGGCTATAGCTCTTTATTTCTTCACTTCCTATAAAAACTCTGATTGATGATGATGATGTGACTACGATCTACTCAAATGGAGAGTTCGAGGTGCCGAGATTGCGGTTTATTAGATCATAGACCCGATGTAGGCTTTTGCACACATCACACATTCCATAAGAAAAAGAAAACGTAGGACACGTCATTCAAAGTGATATAGCATAACACGAATTCTTGTTCTTGCTGAAAAGAGCATGGTAAACTTGAACATTCTCCACTAATGGTGTGGCATCTCCCTCATTTGCGTACTCGAGATCCATCTACTTGTCGCGGGACAACACATTGCCTGACCCCATGATCGACTGCTGCATGTTGTGCCACCCATTTCATCCTCTGCTATTTGCCCCCCCCCCCCCCCCCCCCCCCACCCCTCTTCCCCCTCTCACCTTGTGCGATGGGCCAACTGAGTAGGCAGAAGCCTTGCCCCACAGACAACCGTGTGGGAAGTGACGTAACGGAGGGGACATCAAGTCTTCAAAAGGGTGCTCTCGACGTACGGAGCACAGTGTGGCCCTGATTGGATAACATAGAATGAATGGGAGGACACGTGGTTGCAATTGATTGGCCTAGAGCATGCTAGAGTGCTCCCGAGCCGGGCATTCCTTCTGCTATCAGACTTTACATAATAATTACTTCCTCATGAAATAATACACAAATTTGTTTGAAAAAAAACGAATCCTTATTATTTTTAGAATCTCCAAATCCTTAAGGGTCCGTTTGGATGTAGATATTGGAGGCCTTGGAATTGAATTGGGTTCAATACCAAATCAGCCTAGGCATTGAAATGAACTCAATGCCAATTGTGATTGTTTGGATGTAGATAGAATTGAGGGCTAGAATTCAACTCAAGGGCTGAATCGGGCGATGGAACTCAACAACACGATAGAATTTTCGTCTTCTTGTTCTAACATTGTGCTGCAAATTTCATCTAGTTTTCTAAAAATATGTTCGTTTCAATTTTTTTAAATTATTGAATTTTTTTTTTTGAATTCGAAAACCGGACCGGTTTTTTTGGTTTTTTCCGATAACTGGTCCGATTACCGACGGTTTTGCAATAATATTTTTGTTTCAAATTTGAATTAAAAAACCGGACCCTTTTTTTTGTTTTTTCGGGTAACTTGTCTCGTTACCAACGGTTTTGCAGTCATATTTTTGTTTCAATTTTAAAAAAATCAATTCCGCCCACCGCCCTCCAACCGCCCGCGGCTCCGGCGGCGCCCGCGCCGTCTCCCACCACCGTGCCGGCCCCCCCCCCCCCCCCCCCCACGAACCCCTCCTTCTAAAGCCGTCGGGAAATGGAGCTCCTCGCCGCCGCCGACGCCCCCGGCAACCCGAACCCCTGACCCCGCCGGCGATAACCGCCACGCGCCGCCGCGTCGCACCGCCCGCCCACACCCCGCGCTCCGCCACCGCCTCGTCCGCGCGCTCCACCGCCGGCGATAACCGCCACCGGCGACGCGGCGGCACCCTCGCCGCCGCATCGCGCCGCCCGCACACGGCCCGCGCTCCGCCGCCACCTCGACGCCGAGCTCCACCGCCGGCGACGCGGCGGCGCCACGCCGCCGCGTCGCGCCGCCAGCACACTGCCCGCGCTCCGCCACCCCTCGTCACCACGCTCCGCTGCTCGCAATAAACCACCTCCCCGCCGCGTCGCCCGCCCGCAGCAGCTCGCCTCCGCTCGCGCCCTATCCGCTCGCTAGTGGGCCGGGCCGCACCCGGACGCGCGCTAACGCACGAGCGCGTGCGTACGCGCGTTAGAGTTTCCATTTTGAGAAAGAAAAAGTGTGTTTCAAATCTAAGTCTACCAACTTTAAGCCCAGTAGAACTTTCCAACCCAGGCCAGTAGCCCGCTAAGCACGGCCCAATGCTGTAAAGAAAAAAAAAATCGAATTCCTCTGCCGCGAAACCCAAGTCGTGTCCAGCCCAACCAGAGAAACCCCTCACCGTTCTCCGAAAAGTTGTGCACCTTCGCAGCCAAGCAAGCAAACGGCTGGCTGCTCCTCCGTTCCCATCTCTGTCTCTCGCTCGCTCAACTCCACCGCCCCCACGTCTCTCCCATCTCATCTCCGTAGATTTCAAATCCGCGTCGGGCAAGGGCCGGGTCGCCGCCGCCGCCGCCGCCGCCGCAGCAGCAGCTTCCGATCCGCCAGATCCGCCGCGACCGCTGCTGAGGGGAGGACGACATGGAGGCCATGGAGGAGCTGTCCGAGCTCTCCGAGTCGATGCGCCAGGCCGCGTCGCTCCTCGCCGACGACGACCCCTCCGACGACTCCGCCCCGCGCCGTCCCACCACCTTCCTCAACGCTGTCGCCCTCGGCAACGTCGTAAGTATGCGGCGCTGCCGCCGCCCCCTCGCGATCTGCTGCTGCCCCTCCCCCTAGTGTACTCCGATCTGATCCCCGATCCCGTTTGTTCGTGCAGGGGGCTGGCAAGTCGGCCGTGTTGAACAGCCTCATCGGTCACCCGGTCCTGGTGAGCTCTTCCCTCCTAGCCTAGCATCAGCTCCCCCTCTTCTCTCGTGACGGTTTATGTGGTTTTTGACTGGATTTATTTGGGTGGCGGCGTTGTGTGGTGTAGCCGACGGGGGAAAACGGGGCAACGAGGGCGCCGATAGTGGTGGACCTGCAGAGGGAGCCTGGGCTCAGCAGCAAGTCCATCGTGCTGCAGATCGACAGCAAGTCGCAGCAAGTGTCTGCAAGTAAGTTAGATCGCCTGGCTTTGCATCCAGTATCTACTTACGTGTTCTGGGAACTTTGCGACTAGACCCAGAGTTGAGCTTGACAACTTCTGTTTCGTTTTGACGTTCAGGTGCCCTCCGACATTCGCTCCAGGACAGGCTCAGCAAAGGAGCGTCTGGTGGATCAGGGAGGGGCCGTGGTGACGAGATTTATCTCAAGCTGCGGACGAGCACAGGTTTGTCTGTGACTGCCGACTAGGTGTAGTTCTTTGTTTCATTAGCATTATAGAGAAAATGATGTTGAGTATATGCTGATATTTTTTGACCTGGTGGTATAGTACTTTTAGTTATGTAACAATGGTGACATAACAACTTTAGTGGGGTATTTATGTCTATGGCGTGCACCTGATATCTATGAGGGTTCACCCACCCTGGTGACTACCAGTATGTACTACTGAAGAAGGAAATAACAAGAGAATTAGAGAATTACGTGATGCGTGTAATTGCGGGCATGCAAGTAGTCCAAGTCTCATCTATATTTGAAGTATTGATGTTCCGCTGTTGATGAACACTATGCTTGATATTGTACTAAATCTTTTTGTTTTAGTTGACTTTTATTTTGTTGCAGTGCTTAGTAGAATCTCCTCATAATAGTGTCTTGTTTATTGCAGCTCCTTCATTAAAACTGATTGATTTACCGGGAATAGACCAGCGAGTTATTGATGATTCCGTGGTAAGTATTTATATAAATTTGTATCAATTTTTCTTTGCATAAATGTGTGTGGAGGTTAATTTAGAAGTACTCATTGTTATGATTGTTCAATAATAAGCAATAACTTTGACCAGCCTATTGAATCATGAAGCATATGAAAACCTATGGCATGACACATATTTTTTTCTTGGGGCCAGAAGAAGATCACTTTCATTTCTTGTACTTTGTTTCATCTTCCTTGAAGGCTCTATTCTTGCACGTGTATACTTTAGAGGGAGCACTGCCAGCTCTTTGAGGTTTGCAACTTTCGTACGTTATACACCAGATTGCTGATTGTTTTCTTTTGTTTTCTTAATTTCAGATCAATCAGTATGCTGGGCACAATGACGCGATACTGCTTGTTGTGATACCCGCAATGCAAGCTGCTGATGTCGCCACATCTCGAGCTCTGAGGCTGGCCAAGGATATTGATTCAGATGGTCTGTATTCTAACCTGAAGAATAAACTTAGTGCTGTTTTGTTGCAGTAAGTAATGTATTTCCCATTCACTGTAATTTTAGGGACCAGAACTGTTGGTGTAATAAGCAAAGTCGATCAAGTATCTGGAGATGCAAAAACAATAGCCTGTGTTCAAGCCCTTTTGTCAAACAAGGGTCCGAAAAACCTTCCCGACATTGAGTGGGTTGCTCTAATAGGACAATCTGTCGCGCTTGCGTCAGCGCAGTCTGGATCAGCTGGGTCTGAAAACTCGCTAGAAACTGCTTGGCGAGCGGAAGCTGAAAGCCTGAAAAACATTTTATCTGGAGCTCCTTCGAGTAAACTTGGTAGAGTTGCTTTGGTCGACACCATTGCTAAGCAGATACGTAAAAGAATGAAAGTGAGGGTTCCCAACCTATTAAGTGGGTAAGAATTGCATCCCAATCTTCAGAAACCATTGCATATGGTAGACTGATATCCAGCACTTAGAGATAGGCGTGCTACCTTCTTTTAATATGTCTGGTGCTAAAATTACACATTTGTGTGTTGTGTGTCAATTTCAGTCTTCAGGGTAAATCTCAGATGGTTCAAGATGAACTGGCAAGGCTAGGAGAATCAATGGTACAAAGTCCCGAAGGAACACGGGCAGTTGCTTTAGAGCTGTGTCGAGAATTTGAGGACAAGTTTCTTGCTCACATTACATCTGGTGAGGTTAGTAATGAACTCACTACATATTTGATTATGCATCCTAAAATGAATAGTTGACAATATGGCAGTATGCTGTTTTTCATGTAAAAGGGATCTGGTTGGAAAATTGTTGCAAGTTTTGAAGGCAAATTTCCAGACAGAATTAAACAGCTACCACTAGACAGGCATTTCGATCTTAACAATGTTAAAAGGGTAAGATCACCTTCACTTTTTAGATATGGCTTAGCGTGCTGTTGGTGCCCTCTAATAATAAACAAATTTCTGTTATACTGTAGATTGTCCTGGAAGCAGATGGTTACCAACCATATTTGATATCTCCAGAGAAGGGATTGAGATCCTTAATCAAAATAGTACTGGAAATGGCGAAGGAGCCATCACGGCTGTGTGTTGAAGAGGTACGTCTCAATCAGTCCAAATAGGTGGATGGTTAGCTTTTGAAGCATTTACTTTTGTTTTCCCCAACCCCTCAGGAGACAAGCTAATTTCTTATGATATTAGGTTCATCGTGTACTGTTAGACATAGTCAATGCTTCTGCAAATGCCACGCCGGGACTTGGGAGATATCCGCCATTCAAGCGCGAGGTATCACTCTTTTTACTTGCTGATGATGGTGTGTTTTAGACCTGGTGTTAACTCTCTTTTGTCCTTTGGTAAGCTTGTTGCAATAGCATCAAATGCACTGGAGAACTTCAAAAATGATGCCAAAAAGATGGTTGTTGCACTTGTTGATATGGAGCGTGCCTTTGTTCCTCCTCAACATTTCATCCGTTTGGTGCAAAGAAGGTCAGTCATTCTTGTTGCTAGATTAATTGTAATCTGTCTGCAGTGGTTGACTGTGATTTGGTTTGGTGTAGTCTTATATTCATTGTAACCTGTCTGCAGTGGTTGACTGTGATTTGGTTTAGTGTAGTCTTCTGCAGTGGTTGATTGTGGTTTACTATTGTACATTTCACATTGTTCTGTATTTGCGACCTGGCAAATGGAAGTATTTCCATTCTTTCATTTGTCACCACATTTTCCCACAATCTGTCTTGGGTTACTAGACCTAGCTTATGTTAAATTTATTTCCAGTCTTGGTAGTACGACTTCTTGCGAATCTTTTTTTTTTTATTTTAAAAAACAGCTTAGTTATCACAAACATGACCTTTGAAGAATATAAATTAATGGTTTTGACCCTCTTTTAAACTTTTTCTAGTTGGTCTTGTCGTGATTCATCAAGCTAGTGTATATACATATTCACTATGTTTAAATGCACTGAATGGCAGTTCTGTTAACAAATCTGTCCACACTTCAGCTTCACCAAAGCTTAATTTGGCTTCAGCGAAGCTTAAATGCTGACCCATGCCCTACTTTTTTGTCTAATATTGTCAGGATGGAAAGGCAGCGTCGTGAGGATGAGCTGAAAAATCGGTCTTCTAAGAAATCACAAGATGCTGAACAATCAATGATGAAGAGGGTATGATTTGTAATCTATGCTTGGATGCACATTTGCATGGCTTATTTACTTTATTGTCTGTAAAATTACACGAAGTACGTATTGGCTTTTGTGATTAACAAAAGCTTTTCATTATAGGCCTCCAGTCCCCAAACCGACTCCGAGCAAGGTAGCAGCAGCTCAAAATCAACGAAAGACAAGTCCGGCCAGCAAGATAAGGACACTAAAGAGGGATCCAGTTTGCAGGTTGCTGGTCCTGCTGGTGAAATTACTGCAGGTGTAGTACTCAAATCCTAATGTGCCCAAGTTTCTACGATGTAAATACATTTTAAAATGTTGTTCTTGAGCAAGCCAACCTCCCAAACTGTGCTTACCATAAATTAATATCACACCATTTCGTTAATATTTCTTCTCACAAATTCTATCTTTTGAGACCTTACCGATTTAGACCAAAAAATAAATAAATCTAGTTTAGTCAATTGGGTTAACGTGGACATTGTCATGACTCATCTCATGAGCAAGGTTCACTTTACCGCGGTAAACCGGACCGGTTTTCGCGAAAACCGGAAAAACCGGTCCGGTCCGGTTTACCCGGTAGTCCGGTTTTCCATTTTAATTTTTTAAAAAATTAAAAATTTGACAAATTTTGAAACAAAAAATATGTAAAAAAAACTAGATCAAATTTGCAGTCCAAAGGTGGAAACCATTCACGTAGATTCGATCGTTTCATGTGCCAAAAAAATCGAGACAATTTCTGAGTAGAACAAGGTAGGAAAAAAAAGAAGAAAAACCTTTCTTTTTTGAACCAGCAACCTTCCGTGATTTTTTTGACAGACCAAACGATCGAATCTACGTGTTTCGTTTCCACCATTAAGCTGCAAATTGCATCTAGTTTATTTACATATTTTTTGTTTTATTTTTTGCAATTTTCAATTTTTTGCACTTTTTCTATTTTTCCTCTTAAAACCGGCTTACCAAAATTCTTGTCCGGTTTACCGATAAACCGGTCCGGTTTACCGATGATTTCGAGAGATTTCGGTTCAAAATTCGTCAAATGAGTCTCGGTTTGGTTTTCGTCCGGTTTCTCCGGTTTTCCGAAAAACCGGACCTACCGGTGGCGAGCTGTTTTAGCGAGAGGATCGGTATTGTGAACCTTGCTCATGAGAGTTCTTTTCGTGAATTGCTCCATACTTTCTGCCAATGTCTAGTGTAGACTTTTGCTCGTGGTTGTGAAGACATTTCACAGATTTAATTACAAATAAAGGTTTAAGCCAATACTTCTGTTTTTCTTCAGGTTACCTCTTAAAGAAAAGCGCAAAAACTAATGGATGGAGCAGAAGGTGGTTTGTCCTTAACGAGAAGAGTGGAAAGGTTAATCAGTCCCTCATAATCCTTTTCTTGAACTATTGGTTTCTCAAAATTTTCCTTAGCTTTTTTTTTGTTGATTGTTGTACTCCTTGGTGCTTGTTTATCTGGGGTGCTGTATTCACTATTCGTTTTTAATCTTGGCAGCTTGGATACACAAAGAAACAAGAGGAGAAACATTTTCGTGGTGTCATCACTCTTGAGGTGTGCATAATCTACTTTTTATATTGGCGTGTTATTTATTCCACGTGGCACTAGAAAGATACATGATTACATAATTTGTGCATTGTGAGTTAACTGCCAAACAAGTTTTTTCCCTATTAAATGAACCCTAGTTTAAAGAGATAAGAATTTGGGAAAACATCACTTGATATAACAGCATGAGTTGCGAAATGGACTGCTCTAGCCACACGCTTGTGCTCTAACCTTTAGTCTTCTGCAGGAGTGCAACCTTGAGGAGGCAGAGGAGGAGGAACCTTCCAAAAGTTTGAAGGATTCAAAAAAGGCAAATGGTCCAGAAAAAGCGCCAAGTCTTGTGTTTAAGATAACTAACAGGGTCGCATACAAAACAGTCCTAAAAGGTCAACATCCTTGAATATTACAACTTGATGTTTACTTGGTGGTTGCTTGTTACATAGTTTTTTGTTTAAATTTTGCAGCTCATAGTGCTGTTGTGTTAAAGGCCGAGAGCATGTCTGATAAGGTTGAGTGGGTAAAGAAGATCAAAGCTGTTATTCAGAGCAAAGGGGGCTCTTTCAAGGGCCCAAACACTGAGGGTGGTTCAATGAGACAAAGCCATTCGGACGGCTCCTTAGTAAGTTCTAGATTTTATGCAGTTGAATTCGATTTGTAATTATCTTTGTGATATAGCTTTTCTTCAACTGACCATTATTAGGAGTGTTATCATGTTATTCTAGGTTTCCTTTTCATAATGTTTTTTTTGAAGTGTCAATATCAGTACTTCTGATGCATTAATAAGTACTCTTGACACCATCTTATTCACTTTTGTTCTAGTTTTTTTAACTGTTAAAACGCACACTGTTCCCTTGATACTTTTTTTATTCACTCAAATTAACATATGGTCCTAAACTTTTGAAAGGATGCTATGGCGAGGAGGCCTGCTGATCCCGAGGAAGAACTTAGGTGGATGTCTCAAGAAGTTCGTGGTTATGTCGAGGCAGTTTTGAATAGTCTGGCAGCAAATGTTCCAAAGGTTCATATTCTTGTGTTTGTCAACATATATGCCCTTATTTATGTGTCTAAATCTTTCATTGTTTTCTATGCTTATCAGGCTATTGTACTTTGCCAAGTTGAGAAAGCAAAGGAAGATATGCTTAACCAGCTATACAGCTCAATAAGGTGAATCTTCTGTACATTAATATACACTTTCTGTTTCTTCATCGAAAGACTAACATTTAGCCTGTTTTATGAAAAATAGTTTCATGATGTCTCATTCCATGTTGAACAAGAAATATTGTGCTTATATGCTATTTGACAAAAATTGCTAACATATGCTTAAAACACGCTTCCCCCTATCTAAAATCTGGACTCTGATGTTGTATTGGCTTCCTGTCTTCATCCAGAAAGTGTAGCTCCAATTAAGGATATAAAAACTCATTAATTGAGATGTCTCATGTCTCCTGTTGTACTATTTTAATTAATGATGGTTGCCACATTTATTTGGCATGCTATGTGCTTACTTTTAATACCTTTTGAATTGCTTTGGTAATTTCAATCATTTCATTATCAGTGGGCAAAGTAATGCAAAGATTGAAGAGTTGCTCCAAGAGGATCATAATGCAAAGCGCAGAAGGGAAAAGTTCCAAAAACAATCATCTCTCCTTTCAAAACTTACTCGTCAACTCAGTATCCATGACAACCGGGCATCTGTTTCCTCCTATTCTAACGACAACTCTGAAGCTGGTAAGTGGACTATATGTTTTTTCCGTTGTCTAGATAACAGCAACTGCAATAGTTTGACATTTCCCCCTTTCTGGTATTCTTCTATTCTGTAGCAACTAATGTCCAATATTGTTCAGTACCTATTATAAGTAATTTTCTGTATGGTATTGTGATAATGCTGATGTTTGGTCAAACTTAGCAAGTTAACTGGTGTCTTGTTCACTTTGATTGGCCTGATACACGGCAGCTCTGGTCCTTTACAAGCCATAATCCAGTTTTGCTAGATCTGTAATCATATTAGCCAACTTTGAGAAGTGAGCTTCCACAAGGTAAGTTCAGTGTCTGGAGACTTGCCTCAAAAGCTGCTTTAGCTAAATAATCATCATGGCCATTTTCAATGATTATGAATAAGGCTTATTTGGTTAACCTAGATATATTTTCATGTGTTCTTGTCTATAATTTCGTACCCAGATTTTGCTACATTTTGTGTATAGGTTGCATACATGGATTGCTGGAGGGTTTACTAGTTGAATAGCTGTTAGATTTTTTTTATCCACCTATTGTGGAATGATCTTATAACGCATCACCATATTTCATTTTGTAGAGAGCCCTCGAACACCCAGCCGCCCAGGTGAGGATTGGAGGTCTGCCTTTGATTCCGCATCAAATGGACCTACTGGTTCAAGTGAATCAAGGTCCAGAAGTGCTGATGGTCGCAGTCGGCGCTATGAAAACGGGGATGCGAGTGCAGGTGCCAACTCTGACAGCCGACGCACGCCAAACCGGTTGCCGCCTGCACCACCAAGATACTAATCGTGCTGATTGGTATCATGAACGTCATGTATTCTTTCCAGGCACACGCCCTGTTTCTCGTATTTGATTATTTGAAGAGCTGATTCGAGACTGCGACTTTGTTGAGTCTGGGGTGATTGCATGTACGGTATGTACACAGGTCGCTGGACCCTGAGTTGTTTATAGAAATATAGAGGTGGCCTATGGTCTCTATTACGTGACCTATAATCTCTATTGTTTTTTTTAGAATCCCTATAATCTCTATTGTTCATGATCTCTTTTTGCATATTTTTATTTGTCCCGGCCTATTGAATTTTGTGGGTCATCTTGCTTTGGCACTATGGTGCTGTTCGTCTTTTCAACGACATGATGTGTTGTTTAACGCTATCTTCTGATCAGCTTTGCGGACATCGAATGCTGGCTAGATACTTAAAAACTTATACCCCCTCTGTTTTTAATTATATGACGCCGTTGATTTTTTGTTGATCTTTGACTAACAATATATGTGAAAATAATTAATTGCTTAATGTAAAATGTATATTGTTGGGTCTATCATCAAAAGCACTTTAAGATTAACTTATATATCTAGTTATTTGCATAAATATTTATGAATAAGACAAATGGTCAAGGTAACAAAAAAAAAAGTCAACGGTGTCATATAATTAAAAACAAAGAGAGTATTTGGTGCTTACCGCCCACCGGGGCCATTGCGGAAGACCCCGAGCCATTTCTGCAATCTCGCTAAGCTTGCGACATCGTTCACCAAATTCAGTCCACGTAAAATTTGGGCTGTGTTACGATGCACCGTTCGGTTTTTGTAACATTTTTTTAAAATGGATTTTTTAAGTACTCATGTGGCACTTCTTTGCTTTCCATCTCTGGATGATCTATCATAACTTATGTTCAGCTAACATTTTCAGGGGTTTAAATTTTGGAAGGATCACATCAAAGAGAATTTTGTTATTTAGAAGTATTAAATAAAATTTAATTACAAAACTAACTGCAGAATCCTGGGTCTAATTCACGAGACGAATCTAATGAGGGTAATTAAGCCGTGATTAGATGATGATTACTGTAGCAACACTATAGCAAAACATAGATTAATTAGGCTCATTAGATTCGTCTCGAAATGAGCATTCATCTGTCAAAAAGGTTTTGTCATTAAATTTTATTTAATACCCTTTAATAATAAGATTCTCTTTCATTTTAGAGGTCTAAAATTTAAAAGGGTGGAAACGAACACTTGGCTTAGCTTTATATGCACGCGGCTGCACTGCACCAGCAGTAGGGCTTAGCTTTTCGAGGAGGCACATCAAGAGGCAGCCGGGACTTTATTAGCTGCTATGTAATCCACCGATCATGCGTGCCGCTCGATTCATTTCGTGTCACTGAGATCCTTGACCCTTCACGTACGCTTGCATTGCATGTCAGCATGGGTGACGGACGTAAACGGCGCCGGCCCAGGTGAGAGCGACCCTTAGACTGATTGCAGCAGGTGAAGCTCGCCAAGCCCATCAATTTGACGCCACCACACAGCACATGATAATTCTGGTAAGGCAAGCAAATCAAAATTCGAAGGACACTAGCTCACTCGACTTTTTTAATTACTTCTGTTTGCATGTAAAAGGCCAGTGGCAGTAAGAAAAGGCAGTCCTACTACATCACCAAAGTTATGGTGAATCGACACCAGCTAGCTAGCTAGATTAACAGCAACTAACCATGGTTGGAATTCTTTGAAGAAAAAAAATGCAAATCTCACCTACAACTCAGGGGGCAATTTTCTCATTTCAAGTGACCTTGTGGTGTTCTTTTACTTGGCTTTTTGGACACTTGAATGAGTTCTCTTTTGCTTTCAAATAATCTTTTTATTAGTGTCGTCAATGCACTCATCAAGAGGGAGATTGAGAAACCAAGTTGAAATGTGCCTTGGTCTATGACTATTTTGGGATGTGTGATTGACTAGATGATTTGAGGCTTTTCCGGTTGAGTCTATATTTGTAATACCCTACTTTTCAGAGCCCAAAAAAAAAAAAAAAGAAGAAAAATAAATAAATAAATAAACTCAAAAGAGATAAAAATCACTCTAAATTTGAACCTTTTCTAAACTCTTACCTTCCATGAACTTTCCAAAACAAAATTTACTAAATAAATTAAACTTAGTTTGAATCTGGAAATTTTGAAATATAAAACTTGTGCTCAAGTGTTTGCTTTCATTTAAATAATGAACTAAAAATTTGAAGCTTTTGAATTTACAACAAATTAAACAAATTTGTTCTAGTTTGAGCTAATGCACATTCAATCTTCAAAAGTTTGAATTTTAAAACTTGCACAAACGTCACCATAAGCATTTCTGCCTTTTATTTGTTTTATTTTGAGTGTTTGAGCAATCTTTGCTTTTGTTTGAATTTGAAATTCACTCAAACTCAAATTCCAGAAAACAGAAAACCAATTTCCAATCCTCTAAGCCGATCGGGCCAAATTTCTCTTTTCTTTTCCCAGGCCCAGCCCAGACTCTCTTCCCTCCTCTCCCCTCGCAGCCCAGCTCCTCGGCCCACTTCTTTTTCCCCGGCCCAGTGCTCCGGCCCAGCCAGCCCGCGTCCTCCTCCTCCCGCCGACAGGTGGGCCCCACCTGTCGGGTCCATCGTCTCCGCGTGGCGCGCGACGCCGCCCGGCCCCTACCACTCCGACCCGCTTCCGTCGGAGACGCCGCGCTGCCGCCGCTCGCACGTCGTCGTGTCGCCCACCGCCTTACTGTGCGCCTTCAATCCTCCTTAAACCGGCACCGAGACCCGTTCTTTCTCCCCGGCGCTCATTCCTCTCCTACCTCTCTCTCTCCTCACCTCGCTCCCTCTCCGGTGAGCTCCCCGGCAGCCGCGCCGCGGTTGAGCGAACACCCGTGCTACCTCTCCCACCTCCCCGTGTCACGCTCGCGCTCACTCCCACTCCCTTTCTCTCTCGCGCCAAGCCAGGAGCCGCACCGCATCGGTGAGCTAGGGATCCGGCGACCCCGCCATTGACGTCGGCCGCCCTCCTCTTCCCCTCTGGCTCAACCGAGGGCACGGTGAGCATCACTGCGCCCCCCTCCTTCTTTTTCCCCACTCTTTTCCCTCTTTCCCCACGTGCGCGCGAGTCCCCATCGCACGCCGCCGCCACCTCCATCTCCGGCGCCTCCCCGACGCCGCTCCGATGAGCCGCGACATCCACGTGCCCCGCCTTCGGCTCCGCCAACCTCTGCTGAACCCCGACGACGACTTCCCGTCGTGCCCCGGCCACCCCTCGCGCCGCCGGTGAGGCCTCCGGCCAACCGCCGCCGCGCGCACGGGTCCGAGTCCACCGTAGACCCGTGAACCGCCGCCCCAGCCCGGTCCACAGAGCCCATGGACCGAGTCCATGGGATTTTCAATTGAAAAATAAATCTATTTCCCAATTATGACGCCAGCTTGCGCAATAAAACCTTTTCCTAAATAAAAATAAATCCAAAAACCCCTGAAAATCACCAGGGCCTGCAATTTTGCAGATTAGCCCCTGACCTTTTCTGTAACTATGTTTAAGCCCAGCATTTTTACAGAAAAGTACCTAAACTTTTCTGTAATTATGTTTTAACCCCTATCCTTTTACACCCAGACCCCTAAATTTTTTTCGTAATTACAGATTGGTCCCTGAGAACCTTCTGTAATTATATATAAGCCCCTGAAATCCTTTTTATAATTACAAACTAGCCCTCTCATCTTCAAACACCCATATCTTTTTAACCCGAACTCCGTTTTGAGTGATTCTCGCGCCCACGAGTTCGTGGAATCGCGAAGTACCTCATGGTACTGTCCATAAAGCCCCACACTAGGTCTAGAAATCATTGACCTTCCAAAACACCCCTCCCTTCTTATGTCCTTTCTCGGCTAATCATGCGACGATGATCCCGCATGTCGCAAATATTTGCGCATGTAAACCTAACCCATCCCGTGATGCCATTCCACCTAATATCTCCCACACCCCTCACTTCATCATCATATAACCTATCCATTCTTTTACTCGCTATCATTGAATCTAACGATCGTTCGTATCCAATTCACTCCCAATCATCTCCCCTTGATCCACCGATCTGTTCCCGTGAATAATCTTTATTCGAGTTCTATCAAATTTATCTGTTGTTTTAATGGCTATTCGGCCTTATTTGATTAGTGATATTTTATCTGCAAGTCATGCATTCATGGCATCACGATCACGTGCATGTACAATAGTTATGCAAGATCATATGCATGCACCTGCACGATAAGGTAATAACATGACCACATAGGGAATTAAATGGCACACAAGCACCCTGTGCAGTGCTGCCAGAGTCTTTATGTGGGTCCCAGCCTATATAAAGACTTGAAACAGCAAGTGCACAGAATCATGCATAATCACGTGCACGAACCACTGTCATGCACTCAGTGCCTGACAGTTAACATAATACTTAAAATATTAGCTAATCATCATTAGATATCACCCCGAACTGTATAAACCCTTAAAATGACACACCTCTCGCTTCGTATACAAGTAGCATAAACCTTTATACGGGTTACCGCCTGTATATAGTCTTTATGCCACAAATGTACGAAGTACACGTGCACCTCATCTGCATGCATTCTCACCTGCATCTCTGCATGTTCATCTATAAGAATAAGATGGAAGCGTGCATACCAGATATGCACATAATCACCATCATTAGAGCATGTGCATCTCACCACCACCACCATAAGGTGTTCAACCCACATCCGCCTAACCACACACACCCATGAGCATTTAATAAAGAATATAATCCCCTAAAACCTTGTCTAGGTGAATATGGCCCTTACAAGGCCAGGTGTATCACCTATGACACGTAACATGCCCTGCATTAAAGTGCTGCATCATACATAAATCATGCCTCTCATCATTCATCAAGTTTTCTCGGATCTTAATTGGCTTTCCTCGATCTTTATTTCTTTGTTCTTTTATTTCTTTTGCGGTAGTTTATACGTACTGTTTTATGCGCTAGTTTACGCGAGAGTCGAGGAAGAGCCGGAAGAATTCGAAGGGCTGCAGAGGACTTGAAGCGCGAAGACCAACCCAGAGATACAAGCTCCAAGTACGAAGAGCAACTCAGAGAATCGAGCCTCGAGTCAGAATTTGAAGATTAGGAAAGCGTTTGCAGGCAAGCCCTAACTCCTATTGATCATGCTGAACCCATGATTGCAAATGATCCTACTTAGAGCTTGTTTTCAAATGAAACCTGCATGGAATTTAAAATGATTTAAATGCTTAGAATGACCTAAGTTGTTGTTGATAGCCATTCCTTGATATTGCTTATCCAAATTCCCTTGATAAACCTAGGAATCCACCATCATTAATTCTTTAATGATGTGCTGGAACAATATGCTGCTTAGGACTCATTCACACTGTGTTTAATCAATCTTGCTCACATGATTTTTGGTGTAAAATGCGTGTGTCTTGGTGGTGTGTGTAAATGTGAAAATGGGTGGGAATAGTAAGTGCAACCCATAGTGGGGGTATATTTTAGACGGGAGCAAGCGAGGTAGTCCTCAGTGGGGAGGCTATCTCTGGGACGCTATCCCTCATTGGAGGGTAGCTATTGAAGATGCTTGCTTCGGTCGTATAAGGACCGGTTCGTGTACCGTCTGGCCTAGCACGCAGTGCAACCACGAGGCTCCTTTATGGGGGGAGTTTGGAACCACACCCTACTAGTGATCGCCCGGTACCACCAGGAGGCAGAGTGCAACCGAAAGCCAGGAGAAGACTTTGACGAGATTGGCGTCGGGTCCGGCAAGTGAAAGTGCGCTATGGCCAAGACATTCTATGATTATTATTGTGAAGCCCCTGGTCGCTGATTTTTCGGGGTGGTACTGAGGTGACACTAGGCAGGTACGGAACCATTAGTATGCCAGTCCAAACCGCCGAATTCCGGGGAGGACGGTATACCCTTGTGGGTAAAGTGTACGACCTCTGCAGAGGATAAGAATCTATCCGGATAGCCGTGTTCCACGGTATTGGACAACGCGAAAGCCATGGCCGTCACATGATTAGACTTCGGCGTGAGTTCTCCTTGGCGTGTGTGTTTTTGGAATACACCGGTTTGGAGCCGTGCGCTGGTTTCCTGCCAGCATAGCATAAAATTTGGGAACTGGCGGGAAAGTTTTATTCTCCCCCAGGGCCAACCAACCCCATTAAATTAATTGCTATACCTGACTTAGTTTGCGAACTGGTTTTGTCTTCAAAACCAACCCTTGCATAAAATTGGCTTTCCGCCGATACACTGAACCATCAGCCTTATCCTTGATTACCTCCCTTGCATATAATTACCCCTTGTGTTAGGGTTTGCTGAGTACCTTATGTACTCACGGGTTTGCCCGTATTGTTTTTAGTGAGAGAAGCCCCGTAGAAGACGACGACGATTGGGTTTTCGTTCGCACTCAAGTCTGCCTGTAGGCTTGGGCCGTGTTTCCGCTGATTGTCTGCTTCACCATTAGTCGGACGGACGGACTTGGATACTTCCGAATCCTCGTCGCACCACCACTAAAGGTGATATCTCAGGTATTATATTATTTACCTATACGAAGTATGCTTTCGATTACCATATCTGTGTTCTTGTGCGTACCAGCTACTGATCCAGGGACTGGTACATGATGCACAACATGCTCCAGAAATTGGGGTATGACAGAGTGGTATCAGAGCAATACTTGACTGTAGGACGAAAACCTAGGACTAGACGCGCTCGAAAAAGACTATTTTCAAAACTATTTGCAAAATATTCCATATACCTTCCCCAATTCTTTTTAAAACTCCTCTGCTTTCTCCAACGTGAAGAGAAAAGGGAAGCCTCAACCAGAAGAGTTCACGTGCAGAAGCCTCCAGCTCAATGGACAACCACGACTACGTGACTGTAGAAGTGGATGGAGTGTCATACCAGGTGTACCGCGCACCAGACATGGTTCCTGAACCCGAAGACAAGGTCAGATCTGCCAAGAATACCAAGTACCAGATAAAGTGCTACAACTGTCGTGACCCCGGACATCAGCTCTCCGACTGCCCCACATTTGGATTAGGCAAAGATGAAGAGGATGCAATTGACATGGAAAGAGATCTGCACTCACTTCCAGAGCCACCTGAAGACACTCGCTCAGCAGTGCAGGAGCGTGAAAGACAAGAAGTATGGAATAATATGGATAACACGCACCTGTCACTAACTCCCATCCTCGGGAGTATAATTGAAAGGTTAAGCAGTTTGGAAGAATCAATGAAGAGTCTTAGCGAGAGAATCATCCGTCCCACACAGGACAAGCAGCCTCCGAACCCCGACCAGAGCTGTAAACGGAAAAGAAAGAAGAACAAGCGAGCATCCGATCGAGTCGCATGCAAGAAGAACAAGAAACCCTGATCAAACTAGAAGTGTTACATATGTCGGGAGCATGGGCACTTTGCAACGGATTGCACTGAAGCCTATGAACAAAAGTTGCAAGGTAGCCAAGCTTCACCAACAGGCAGTCCTGTTATGTGTGCCAGAATCTCATAAATAGGTTCCTCATGATGGGTGAATAAGAGTTTAGCTCATCAGCTGCAAGGATGTTATCCTCGTATAGGAACTGTAGTAGCCGTGCAAAATAATGGTTGTACCCGTAAGGTTTCCCGAGGACTGACAAATGAGACGGACTAGAATGGTAAAAGAGTACCAGTGAAGTTCTCACGTAAATATGGATTTAAGTCACAGTCTGTGCTCAAGAAAGGTTGAGCTGGAAAGTGAAAGTTCAATAAATCCAATAATCAAGCAACATGTACCCAAATAATGTCAAGACCTCCACGCAATAAAGTATTTTGCCACAGAAACGTGGACGACAGATTTTCTTTTTAACCGACCAAGTCATATGACCCCCTCGATTCTTTTTGGTCAAAGACTATTGGTCGAGTTCTGATGCCAGCAGAAGAAATCGATAGTCTACCTACCCTCAAGCCTTAAGCCTCGATCTTAGCACGCTAACATCATAAAACTGCAACAAACAAATCGCATTGCTTGAGTGATTCGATGGTTTTCGTTGTTCTTGTTCGGTGTTTTATGTTTGAGTGCTCCCAAATTAAAACCAAACATAAATACCAAGAATCAAAAATAAGAACAACTTAATGACAAATCGTTCCCCAACCTATACCTAAACCCCCGCAAAGCCAAGCCCAATCAAAGGGTTACTCCAACAACAGATAAAAGTCACAGATCAATTGGAAAGTTAACATGAGGCAATACAAAAGAAAGGTTAAGATAATCGTCGCCTGTCAACCAACACAAGAAAGCTTGGCCAAGAAAGTGAAACAAATGACAGCTGGAACGATGATGAGGAAGTCTTAGCCGACACCACCATTGATCCAACTCAAAATTCGATAGTCCCTCGCTGTGGAACCCTGCCAAGGACAAAGCTCATATTGCTTGTCCATGACAGTGCTGACAAAGATCTGCAGCCTATTAATGGATATCTTTGGAATATCCCCGAATGAGATCCACAAAAGATCACCAGTGACATAGACTAAAGTAAGAATGAATCAGAAGGATCAAAAGCTGTCTATATGGCAGAAATATGAAAAATCAAACTCTTGGGGAAAAGTACTAGTGATACACGAGTACTCAGAAGTCTTCCCGACAAACCATCAGCAAGCTACATGACGAAGACCAAGGAGTTTCCTCCACGGGCCAATTTCAGAACACCATGATCAGAAGCCAGTGTCAGAGTAGCGCAGCGGAAGCGTAGTGGGCCCTAACCCACAGCCCAGGATCAAGTGACTGATACAGTCAGTTAAAGGAAATTCAAGTCTGTCCTTGAGACGGACATAAGGGTCAAATGCCACACACAGAAAGTGTGAGAATGAGACACATCCATGACAGCCTTTCTGTCACTTGTTGTGAAACTCAGCGAAGACGCATGGTATTAGAAGTAAAATACCATAAACCTGCAGCGTCAGATGTTGGCAGAACCAAACAGAATGAGAGCAACACCCTCAAGGACAGTGTTGCATTCCCTCCAGGCTTTTTATGCCTATGTCCATGATGACCATACAGTCAGAATCAATCCTCTCATCTGCTCTCTTTTTGCGGCAGACTTCGAGAATGATTGCATTCATACCTAATATCCGCAGTCAGTTGCTGCAAAAGCTGAAGCATTGGAGCTTTTTAGCGTGAGAAATCAACTAACTAGTTCCCACAGTGGAAAGGTGAATCTGGAGCTAAGTAACTACAGATTGCTAGCTCTGAAGCATATGTCTTCCAGAACCATGTTAAGGGAGAGTCTGCTAACCAGCTGGCAATGTTTGTGCCATGTTCACTCCCATACCCTGCTGTAGTCAAGTCAATGCCCTCTTGGACAATCCCTCAAATAGTCCAAGGTGCATTACCAGCTAATTTAACCTGTCAAGAGGACAAATATTTGGCTAAGGACAGTGCTGTTCTAAAGCTGAATCTTGACAGAGAGTCTGTTCCGGACTCATCCTCGAATCTGGTACCCTGTATGACGGATGTCAGAATTAAGCAGAGAAAGCGTCAGCACACCAGACCAGAAACAACGGTTTAGATCACCTGAGAGGATCATGAAGACAGTCACCGTATCGTACCCTGCATGAATCAGAGTGTTCAGAATCATCAGCTCTTCACAGGAAAAGTTGTCAATCCAGCTAACAACCTCGCCCCGAGCAGTGTCCTGAGATGACCAGAGTTCAAGGCAACCGTGCAGCAGCAACCAGAAAACCCTGAGTGAAAATCCTTTAAGTGGGGTAGGATTTTCAGTCAGTAAGCCCTAATCGAAATAACAATAATAATAAAATAAAACCCTCAAATCAAAACCTTAAGCCAGCCTTCCCGTGTTGAAGCAATCAGCGTGAAGGATCGACAGAAGCAAGAAGCTTTGCCTCTCCCCAAGCCCTGCAATGAAGAAAATCTTCCATCAAGACTCGAGTGCTACAACGGTCAGGTACGAAGACCCAAAGGAAGAACCGCTCCACCCAGAAGACCTTGCAAATCTCGAGGACGACATTTCTTTTAAGTGGGGTAGATCTGTAATACCCTACTTTTCAGAGCCAAAAAAAAAAAAAAAAAAAGGAAGAAAAATAAATAAATAAATAAACTCAAAAGAGATAAAAATCACTCTAAATTTGAACCTTTTCTAAACTCTTACCTTCCATGAACTTTCCAAAACAAAATTTACTAAATAAATTAAACTTAGTTTGAATCTGGAAATTTTGAAATATAAAACTTGTGCTCAAGTGTTTGCTTTCATTTAAATAATGAACTAAAAATTTGAAGCTTTTGAATTTGCAACAAATTAAACAAATTTGCTCTAGTTTGAGCTAATGCACATTCAATCTTCAAAAGTTTGAATTTTAAAACTTGCACAAACGTCACCATAAGCATTTCTGCCTTTTATTTGTTTTATTTTGAGTGTTTGAGCAATCTTTGCTTTTGTTTGAATTTGAAATTCACTCAAACTCAAATTCCAGAAAACAGAAAACCAATTTCCAATCCTCTAAGCCGATCGGGCCAAATTTCTCTTTTCTTTTCCCAGGCCCAGCCCAGACTCTCTTCCCTCCTCTCCCCTCGCAGCCCAGCTCCTCGGCCCACTTCTTTTTCCCCGGCCCAGTGCTCCGGCCCAGCCAGCCCGCGTCCTCCTCCTCCCGCCGACAGGTGGGCCCCACCTGTCGGGTCCATCGTCTCCGCGTGGCGCGCGACACCGCCCGGCCCCTACCACTCCGACCCGCTTCCGTCGGAGACGCCGCGCTGCCGCCGCTCGCACGTCGTCGTGTCGCCCACCGCCTTACTGTGCGCCTTCAATCCTCCTTAAACCGGCACCGAGACCCGTTCTTTCTCCCCGGCGCTCATTCCTCTCCTACCTCTCTCTCTCCTCACCTCGCTCCCTCTCCGGTGAGCTCCCCGGCAGCCGCGCCGCGGTTGAGCGAACACCCGTGCTACCTCTCCCACCTCCCCGTGTCACGCTCGCGCTCACTCCCACTCCCTTTCTCTCTCGCGCCAAGCCAGGAGCCGCACCGCATCGGTGAGCTAGGGATCCGGCGACCCCGCCATTGACGTCGGCCGCCCTCCTCTTCCCCTCTGGCTCAACCGAGGGCACGGTGAGCATCACTGCGCCCCCCTCCTTCTTTTTCCCCACTCTTTTCCCTCTTTCCCCGCGTGCGCGCGAGTCCCCATCGCACGCCGCCGCCACCTCCATCTCCGGCGCCTCCCCGACGCCGCTCCGATGAGCCGCGACATCCACGTGCCCCGCCTTCGGCTCCGCCAACCTCTGCTGAACCCCGACGACGACTTCCCGTCGTGCCCCGGCCACCCCTCGCGCCGCCGGTGAGGCCTCCGGCCAACCGCCGCCGCGCGCACGGGTCCGAGTCCACCGTAGACCCGTGAACCGCCGCCCCAGCCCGGTCCACAGAGCCCATGGACCGAGTCCATGGGATTTTCAATTGAAAAATAAATCTATTTCCCAATTATGACGCCAGCTTGCGCAATAAAACCTTTTCCTAAATAAAAATAAATCCAAAAACCCCTGAAAATCACCAGGGCCTGCAATTTTGCAGATTAGCCCCTGACCTTTTCTGTAACTATGTTTAAGCCCAGCATTTTTACAGAAAAGTACCTAAACTTTTCTGTAATTATGTTTTAACCCCTATCCTTTTACACCCAGACCCCTAAATTTTTTTCGTAATTACAGATTGGTCCCTGAGAACCTTCTGTAATTATATATAAGCCCCTGAAATCCTTTTTATAATTACAAACTAGCCCTCTCATCTTCAAACACCCATATCTTTTTAACCCGAACTCCGTTTTGAGTGATTCTCGCGCCCACGAGTTCGTGGAATCGCGAAGTACCTCATGGTACTGTCCATAAAGCCCCACACTAGGTCTAGAAATCATTGACCTTCCAAAACACCCCTCCCTTCTTATGTCCTTTCTCGGCTAATCATGCGACGATGATCCCGCATGTCGCAAATATTTGCGCATGTAAACCTAACCCATCCCGTGATGCCATTCCACCTAATATCTCCCACACCCCTCACTTCATCATCATATAACCTATCCATTCTTTTACTCGCTATCATTGAATCTAACGATCGTTCGTATCCAATTCACTCCCAATCATCTCCCCTTGATCCACCGATCTGTTCCCGTGAATAATCTTTATTCGAGTTCTATCAAATTTATCTGTTGTTTTAATTGCTATTCGGCCTTATTTGATTAGTGATATTTTATCTGCAAGTCATGCATTCATGGCATCACGATCACGTGCATGTACAATAGTTATGCAAGATCATATGCATGCACCTGCACGATAAGGTAATAACATGACCACATAGGGAATTAAATGGCACACAAGCACCCTGTGCAGTGCTGCCAGAGTCTTTATGTGGGTCCCAGCCTATATAAAGACTTGAAACAGCAAGTGCACAGAATCATGCATAATCACGTGCACGAACCACTGTCATGCACTCAGTGCCTGACAGTTAACATAATACTTAAAATATTAGCTAATCATCATTAGATATCACCCCGAACTGTATAAACCCTTAAAATGACACACCTCTCGCTTCGTATACAAGTAGCATAAACCTTTATACGGGTTACCGCCTGTATATAGTCTTTATGCCACAAATGTACGAAGTACACGTGCACCTCATCTGCATGCATTCTCACCTGCATCTCTGCATGTTCATCTATAAGAATAAGATGGAAGCGTGCATACCAGATATGCACGTAATCACCATCATTAGAGCATGTGCATCTCACCACCACCACCATAAGGTGTTCAACCCACATCCGCCTAACCACACACACCCATGAGCATTTAATAAAGAATATAATCCCCTAAAACCTTGTCTAGGTGAATATGGCCCTTACAAGGCCAGGTGTATCACCTATGACACGTAACATGCCCTGCATTAAAGTGCTGCATCATACATAAATCATGCCTCTCATCATTCATCAAGTTTTCTCGGATCTTAATCGGCTTTCCTCGATCTTTATTTCTTTGTTCTTTTATTTCTTTTGCGGTAGTTTATACGTACTGTTTTATGCGCTAGTTTACGCGAGAGTCGAGGAAGAGCCGGAAGAATTCGAAGGGCTGCAGAGGACTTGAAGCGCGAAGACCAACCCAGAGATACAAGCTCCAAGTACGAAGAGCAACTCAGAGAATCGAGCCTCGAGTCAGAATTTGAAGATTAGGAAAGCGTTTGCAGGCAAGCCCTAACTCCTATTGATCATGCTGAACCCATGATTGCAAATGATCCTACTTAGAGCTTGTTTTCAAATGAAACCTGCATGGAATTTAAAATGATTTAAATGCTTAGAATGACCTAAGTTGTTGTTGATAGCCATTCCTTGATATTGCTTATCCAAATTCCCTTGATAAACCTAGGAATCCACCATCATTAATTCTTTAATGATGTGCTGGAACAATATGCTGCTTAGGACTCATTCACACTGTGTTTAATCAATCTTGCTCACATGATTTTTGGTGTAAAATGCGTGTGTCTTGGTGGTGTGTGTAAATGTGAAAATGGGTGGGAATAGTAAGTGCAACCCATAGTGGGGGTATATTTTAGACGGGAGCAAGCGAGGTAGTCCTCAGTGGGGAGGCTATCTCTGGGACGCTATCCCTCATTGGAGGGTAGCTATTGAAGATGCTTGCTTCGGTCGTATAAGGACCGGTTCGTGTACCGTCTGGCCTAGCACGCAGTGCAACCACGAGGCTCCTTTATGGGGGGAGTTTGGAACCACACCCTACTAGTGATCGCCCGGTACCACCAGGAGGCAGAGTGCAACCGAAAGCCAGGAGAAGACTTTGACGAGATTGGCGTCGGGTCCGGCAAGTGAAAGTGCGCTATGGCCAAGACATTCTATGATTATTATTGTGAAGCCCCTGGTCGCTGATTTTTCGGGGTGGTACCGAGGTGACACTAGGCAGGTACGGAACCATTAGTATGCCAGTCCAAACCGCCGAATTCCGGGGAGGACGGTATACCCTTGTGGGTAAAGTGTACGACCTCTGCAGAGGATAAGAATCTATCCGGATAGCCGTGTTCCACGGTATTGGACAACGCGAAAGCCATGGCCGTCACATGATTAGACTTCGGCGTGAGTTCTCCTTGGCGTGTGTGTTTTTGGAATACACCGGTTTGGAGCCGTGCGCTGGTTTCCTGCCAGCATAGCATAAAATTTGGGAACTGGCGGGAAAGTTTTATTCTCCCCCAGGGCCAACCAACCCCATTAAATTAATTGCTATACCTGACTTAGTTTGCGAACTGGTTTTGTCTTCAAAACCAACCCTTGCATAAAATTGGCTTTCCGCCGATACACTGAACCATCAGCCTTATCCTTGATTACCTCCCTTGCATATAATTACCCCTTGTGTTAGGGTTTGCTGAGTACCTTATGTACTCACGGGTTTGCCCGTATTGTTTTTAGTGAGAGAAGCCCCGTAGAAGACGACGACGATTGGGTTTTCGTTCGCACTCAAGTCTGCCTGTAGGCTTGGGCCGTGTTTCCGCTGATTGTCTGCTTCACCATTAGTTGGACGGACGGACTTGGATACTTCCGAATCCTCGTCGCACCACCACTAAAGGTGATATCTCAGGTATTATATTATTTACCTATACGAAGTATGCTTTCGATTACCATATCTGTGTTCTTGTGCGTACCAGCTACTGATCCAGGGACTGGTACATGATGCACAACATGCTCCAGAAATTGGGGTATGACAGAGTGGTATCAGAGCAATACTTGACTGTAGGACGAAAACCTAGGACTAGACGCGCTCGAAAAAGACTATTTTCAAAACTATTTGCAAAATATTCCATATACCTTCCCCAATTCTTTTTAAAAC
This sequence comes from Eragrostis curvula, assembly GCA_007726485.1. Classification (NCBI taxonomy): domain Eukaryota; kingdom Viridiplantae; phylum Streptophyta; class Magnoliopsida; order Poales; family Poaceae; genus Eragrostis; species Eragrostis curvula. Next base: position 44,358,437 of record CM017441.1, on the reverse strand, counting down.
TCCTCTGCTTTCTCCAACGTGAAGAGAAAAGGGAAGCCTCAACCAGAAGAGTTCACGTGCAGAAGCCTCCAGCTCAATGGACAACCACGACTACGTGACTGTAGAAGTGGATGGAGTGTCATACCAGGTGTACCGCGCACCAGACATGGTTCCTGAACCCGAAGACAAGGTCAGATCTGCCAAGAAGACCAAGTACCAGATAAAGTGCTACAACTGTCGTGACCCCGGACATCAGCTCTCCGACTGCCCCACATTTGGATTAGGCAAAGATGAAGAGGATGCAATTGACATGGAAAGAGATCTGCACTCACTTCCAGAGCCACCTGAAGACACTCGCTCAGCAGTGCAGGAGCGTGAAAGACAAGAAGTATGGAATAATATGGATAACACGCACCTGTCACTAACTCCCATCCTCGGGAGTATAATTGAAAGGTTAAGCAGTTTGAAAGAATCAATGAAGAGTCTTAGCGAGAGAATCATCCGTCCCACACAGGACAAGCAGCCTCCGAACCCCGACCAGAGCTGTAAACGGAAAAGAAAGAAGAACAAGCGAGCATCCGATCGAGTCGCATGCAAGAAGAACAAGAAACCCTGATCAAACCAGAAGTGTTACATATGTCGGGAGCATGGGCACTTTGCAACGGATTGCACTGAAGCCTATGAACAAAAGTTGCAAGGTAGCCAAGCTTCACCAACAGGCAGTCCTGTTATGTGTGCCAGAATCTCATAAATAGGTTCCTCATGATGGGTGAATAAGAGTTTAGCTCATCAGCTGCAAGGATGTTATCCTCGTATAGGAACTGTAGTAGCCGTGCAAAATAATGGTTGTACCCGTAAGGTTTCCCGAGGACTGACAAATGAGACGGACTAGAATGGTAAAAGAGTACCAGTGAAGTTCTCACGTAAATATGGATTTAAGTCACAGTCTGTGCTCAAGAAAGGTTGAGCTGGAAAGTGAAAGTTCAATAAATCCAATAATCAAGCAACATGTACCCAAATAATGTCAAGACCTCCACGCAATAAAGTATTTTGCCACAGAAACGTGGACGACATATTTTCTTTTTAACCGACCAAGTCATATGACCCCCTCGATTCTTTTTGGTCAAAGACTATTGGTCGAGTTCTGATGCCAGCAGAAGAAATCGATAGTCTACCTACCCTCAAGCCTTAAGCCTCGATCTTAGCACGCTAACATCATAAAACTGCAACAAACAAATCGCATTGCTTGAGTGATTCGATGGTTTTCGTTGTTCTTGTTCGGTGTTTTATGTTTGAGTGCTCCCAAATTAAAACCAAACATAAATACCAAGAATCAAAAATAAGAACAACTTAATGACAAATCGTTCCCCAACCTATACCTAAACCCCCGCAAAGCCAAGCCCAATCAAAGGGTTACTCCAACAACAGATAAAAGTCACAGATCAATTGGAAAGTTAACATGAGGCAATACAAAAGAAAGGTTAAGATAATCGTCGCCTGTCAACCAACACAAGAAAGCTTGGCCAAGAAAGTGAAACAAATGACAGCTGGAACGATGATGAGGAAGTCTTAGCCGACACCACCATTGATCCAACTCAAAATTCGATAGTCCCTCGCTGTGGAACCCTGCCAAGGACAAAGCTCATATTGCTTGTCCATGACAGTGCTGACAAAGATCTGCAGCCTATTAATGGATATCTTTGGAATATCCCCGAATGAGATCCACAAAAGATCACCAGTGACATAGACTAAAGTAAGAATGAATCAGAAGGATCAAAAGCTGTCTATATGGCAGAAATATGAAAAATCAAACTCTTGGGGAAAAGTACTAGTGATACACGAGTACTCAGAAGTCTTCCCGACAAACCATCAGCAAGCTACATGACGAAGACCAAGGAGTTTCCTCCACGGGCCAATTTCAGAACACCATGATCAGAAGCCAGTGTCAGAGTAGCGCAGCGGAAGCGTAGTGGGCCCTAACCCACAGCCCAGGATCAAGTGACTGATACAGTCAGTTAAAGGAAATTCAAGTCTGTCCTTGAGACGGACATAAGGGTCAAATGCCACACACAGAAAGTGTGAGAATGAGACACATCCATGACAGCCTTTCTGTCACTTGTTGTGAAACTCAGCGAAGACGCATGGTATTAGAAGTAAAATACCATAAACCTGCAGCGTCAGATGTTGGCAGAACCAAACAGAATGAGAGCAACACCCTCAAGGACAGTGTTGCATTCCCTCCAGGCTTTTTATGCCTATGTCCATGATGACCATACAGTCAGAATCAATCCTCTCATCTGCTCTCTTTTTGCGGCAGACTTCGAGAATGATTGCATTCATACCTAATATCCGCAGTCAGTTGCTGCAAAAGCTGAAGCATTGGAGCTTTTTAGCGTGAGAAATCAACTAACTAGTTCCCACAGTGGAAAGGTGAATCTGGAGCTAAGTAACTACAGATTGCTAGCTCTGAAGCATATGTCTTCCAGAACCATGTTAAGGGAGAGTCTGCTAACCAGCTGGCAATGTTTGTGCCATGTTCACTCCCATACCCTGCTGTAGTCAAGTCAATGCCCTCTTGGACAATCCCTCAAATAGTCCAAGGTGCATTACCAGCTAATTTAACCTGTCAAGAGGACAAATATTTGGCTAAGGACAGTGCTGTTCTAAAGCTGAATCTTGACAGAGAGTCTGTTCCGGACTCATCCTCGAATCTGGTACCCTGTATGACGGATGTCAGAATTAAGCAGAGAAAGCGTCAGCACACCAGACCAGAAACAACGGTTTAGATCACCTGAGAGGATCATGAAGACAGTCACCGTATCGTACCCTGCATGAATCAGAGTGTTCAGAATCATCAGCTCTTCACAGGAAAAGTTGTCAATCCAGCTAACAACCTCGCCCCGAGCAGTGTCCTGAGATGACCAGAGTTCAAGGCAACCGTGCAGCAGCAACCAGAAAACCCTGAGTGAAAATCCTTTAAGTGGGGTAGGATTTTCAGTCAGTAAGCCCTAATCGAAATAACAATAATAATAAAATAAAACCCTCAAATCAAAACCTTAAGCCAGCCTTCCCGTGTTGAAGCAATCAGCGTGAAGGATCGACAGAAGCAAGAAGCTTTGCCTCTCCCCAAGCCCTGCAATGAAGAAAATCTTCCATCAAGACTCGAGTGCTACAACGGTCAGGTACGAAGACCCAAAGGAAGAACCGCTCCACCCAGAAGACCTTGCAAATCTCGAGGACGACATTTCTTTTAAGTGGGGTAGATCTGTAATACCCTACTTTTCAGAGCCAAAAAAAAAAAAAAAAAAAAGGAAGAAAAATAAATAAATAAATAAACTCAAAAGAGATAAAAATCACTCTAAATTTGAACCTTTTCTAAACTCTTACCTTCCATGAACTTTCCAAAACAAAATTTACTAAATAAATTAAACTTAGTTTGAATCTGGAAATTTTGAAATATAAAACTTGTGCTCAAGTGTTTGCTTTCATTTAAATAATGAACTAAAAATTTGAAGCTTTTGAATTTGCAACAAATTAAACAAATTTGCTCTAGTTTGAGCTAATGCACATTCAATCTTCAAAGTTTGAATTTTAAAACTTGCACAAACGTCACCATAAGCATTTCTGCCTTTTATTTGTTTTATTTTGAGTGTTTGAGCAATCTTTGCTTTTGTTTGAATTTGAAATTCACTCAAACTCAAATTCCAGAAAACAGAAAACCAATTTCCAATCCTCTAAGCCGATCGGGCCAAATTTCTCTTTTCTTTTCCCAGGCCCAGCCCAGACTCTCTTCCCTCCTCTCCCCTCGCAGCCCAGCTCCTCGGCCCACTTCTTTTTCCCCGGCCCAGTGCTCCGGCCCAGCCAGCCCGCGTCCTCCTCCTCCCGCCGACAGGTGGGCCCCACCTGTCGGGTCCATCGTCTCCGCGTGGCGCGCGACACCGCCCGGCCCCTACCACTCCGACCCGCTTCCGTCGGAGACGCCGCGCTGCCGCCGCTCGCACGTCGTCGTGTCGCCCACCGCCTTACTGTGCGCCTTCAATCCTCCTTAAACCGGCACCGAGACCCGTTCTTTCTCCCCGGCGCTCATTCCTCTCCTACCTCTCTCTCTCCTCACCTCGCTCCCTCTCCGGTGAGCTCCCCGGCAGCCGCGCCGCGGTTGAGCGAACACCCGTGCTACCTCTCCCACCTCCCCGTGTCACGCTCGCGCTCACTCCCACTCCCTTTCTCTCTCGCGCCAAGCCAGGAGCCGCACCGCATCGGTGAGCTAGGGATCCGGCGACCCCGCCATTGACGTTGGCCGCCCTCCTCTTCCCCTCTGGCTCAACCGAGGGCACGGTGAGCATCACTGCGCCCCCCTCCTTCTTTTTCCCCACTCTTTTCCCTCTTTCCCCGCGTGCGCGCGAGTCCCCATCGCAAGCCGCCGCCACCTCCATCTCCGGCGCCTCCCCGACGCCGCTCCGATGAGCCGCGACATCCACGTGCCCCGCCTTCGGCTCCGCCAACCTCTGCTGAACCCCGACGACGACTTCCCGTCGTGCCCCGGCCACCCCTCGCGCCGCCGGTGAGGCCTCCGGCCAACCGCCGCCGCGCGCACGGGTCCGAGTCCACCGTAGACCCGTGAACCGCCGCCCCAGCCCGGTCCACAGAGCCCATGGACCGAGTCCATGGGATTTTCAATTGAAAAATAAATCTATTTCCCAATTATGACGCCAGCTTGCGCAATAAAACCTTTTCCTAAATAAAAATAAATCCAAAAACCCCTGAAAATCACCAGGGGCCTGCAATTTTGCAGATTAAGCCCCTGACCTTTTCTGTAACTATGTTTAAGCCCAGCATTTTACAGAAAAGTACCTAAACTTTTCTGTAATTATGTTTTTTAACCCCTATCCTTTACACCCAGACCCCTAAATTTTTTTCGTAATTACAGATTTGGTCCCTGAGAACCTTCTGTAATTATATATAAGCCCCTGAAATCCTTTTTATAATTACAAACTAGCCTCTCATCTTCAAACACCCATATCTTTTTAACCCGAACTCCGTTTGAGTGATTCTCGCGCCCACGAGTTCGTGGAATCGCGAAGTTACCCTCATGGTACTGTCCATAAAGCCCCACACTAGGTCTAGAAATCATTGACCTTCCAAAACACCCCTCCCTTCTTATGTCCTTTCTCGGCTAATCATGCGACGATGATCCCGCATGTCGCAAATATTTGCGCATGTAAACCTAACCCATCCCGTGATGCCATTCCACCTAATATCTCCCACACCCCTCACTTCATCATCATATAACCTATCCATTCTTTTACTCGCTATCATTGAATCTAACGATCGTTCGTATCCAATTCACTCCCAATCATCTCCCCTTGATCCACCGATCTGTTCCCGTGAATAATCTTTATTCGAGTTCTATCAAATTTATCTGTTGTTTTAATTGCTATTCGGCCTTATTTGATTAGTGATATTTTATCTGCAAGTCATGCATTCATGGCATCACGATCACGTGCATGTACAATAGTTATGCAAGATCATATGCATGCACCTGCACGATAAGGTAATAACATGACCACATAGGGAATTAAATGGCACACAAGCACCCTGTGCAGTGCTGCCAGAGTCTTTATGTGGGTCCCAGCCTATATAAAGACTTGAAACAGCAAGTGCACAGAATCATGCATAATCACGTGCACGAACCACTGTCATGCACTCAGTGCCTGACAGTTAACATAATACTTAAAATATTAGCTAATCATCATTAGATATCACCCCGAACTGTATAAACCCTTAAAATGACACACCTCTCGCTTCGTATACAAGTAGCATAAACCTTTATACGGGTTACCGCCTGTGTATATAGTCTTTATGCCACAAATGTACGAAGTACACGTGCACCTCATCTGCATGCATTCTCACCTGCATCTCTGCATGTTCATCTATAAGAATAAGATGGAAGCGTGCATACCAGATATGCACGTAATCACCATCATTAGAGCATGTGCATCTCACCACCCCACCATAAGGTGTTCAACCCACATCCGCCTAACCACACACACCCATGAGCATTTAATAAAGAATATAATCCCCTAAAACCTTGTCTAGGTGAATATGGCCCTTACAAGGCCAGGTGTATCACCTATGACACGTAACATGCCCTGCATTAAAGTGCTGCATCATACATAAATCATGCCTCTCATCATTCATCAAGTTTTCTCGGATCTTAATCGGCTTTCCTCGATCTTTTTCTTTGTTCTTTTCTTTCTTTTGCGGTAGTTTATACGTACTGTTTTATGCGCTAGTTTACGCGAGAGTCGAGGAAGAGCCGAAGAATTCGAAGGGCTGCAGAGGACTTGAAGCGCGAAGACCAACCCAGAGATACAAGCTCCAAGTACGAAGAGCAACTCAGAGAATCGAGCCTCGAGTCAGAATTTGAAGATTAGGAAAGCGTTTGCAGGCAAGCCCTAACTCCTATTGATCATGCTGAACCCATGATTGCAAATGATCCTACTTAGAGCTTGTTTTCAAATGAAAACCTGCATGGAATTTAAAATGATTTAAATGCTTAGAATGACCTAAGTTGTTGTTGATAGCCATTCCTTGATATTGCTTATCCAAATTCCCTTGATAAACCTAGGAATCCACCATCATTAATTCTTTAATGATGTGCTGGAACAATATGCTGCTTAGGACTCATTCACACTGTGTTTAATCAATCTTGCTCACATGATTTTTGGTGTAAAATGCGTGTGTCTTGGTGGGTGTGTAAATGTGAAAAGGGGGGGAATAGTAAGTGCAACCCATAGTGGGGGTATATTTTAGACGGGAGCAAGCGAGGTAGTCCTCAGTGGGGAGGCTATCTCTGGGACGCTATCCCTCATTGGAGGGTAGCATTGAAGATGCTTGCTTCGGTCGTATAAGGACCGGTTCGTGTACCGTCTGGCCTAGCACGCAGTGCAACCACGAGGCTCCTTTATGGGGGGGA
>CM017441.1:44324126-44351382 GCA_007726485.1 Eragrostis curvula | reverse complement strand
GTTTGGAACCACACCCTACTAGTGATCGCCCGGTACCACCAGGAGGCAGAGTGCAACCGAAAGCCAGGAGAAGACTTTGACGAGATTGGCGTCGGGTCCGGCAAGTGAAAGTGCGCTATGGCCAAGACATTCTATGATTATTATTGTGAAGCCCCTGGTCGCTGATTTTTCGGGGTGGTACCGAGGTGACACTAGGCAGGTACGGAACCATTAGTATGCCAGTCCAAACCGCCGAATTCCGGGGAGGACGGTATACCCTTGTGGGTAAAGTGTACGACCTCTGCAGAGGATAAGAATCTATCCGGATTAGCCGTTTCCACGGTATTGGGACCAACGCGAAAGCCTGGCCGTCACATGATTAGACTTCGGCGTGAGTTCTCCTTGGCGTGTGTGTTTTTGGAATACACCGGTTTGGAGCCGTGCGCTGGTTTCCTGCCAGCATAGCATAAAATTTGGGAACTGGCGGGAAAGTTTTATTCTCCCCCAGGGCCAACCAACCCCATTAAATTAATTGCTATACCTGACTTAGTTGCGAACTGGTTTTGTCTTCAAAACCAACCCTTGCATAAAATTGGCTTTCCGCCGATACACTGAACCATCAGCCTTATCCTGATTACCTCCCTTGCATATATATTACCCCTTGTGTTAGGGTTTGCTGAGTACCTTATGTACTCACGGGTTTGCCCGTATTGTTTTTAGTGAGAGAAGCCCCGTAGAAGACGACGACGATTGGGTTTTCGTTCGCACTCAAGTCTGCCCTGTAGGCTTGGGCCGTGTTTCCTCCGCTGATTGTCTGCTTCACCATTAGTTCGGACGGACGGACTTGGATACTTCCGAATCCTCGTCGCACCACCACTAAAAGGTGATATCTCAGGTATTATATTATTTACCTATACGAAGTATGCTTTCGATTACCATATCTGTGTTCTTGTGCGTACCAGCTACTGATCCAGGGACTGGTACATGATGCACAACATGCTCCAGAAATTGGGGTATGACAGAGTGGTATCAGAGCAATACTTGACTGTAGGACGAAAACCTAGGACTAGACGCGCTCGAAAAAGACTATTTTCAAAACTATTTGCAAAATATTCCATATACCTTCCCCAATTCTTTTTAAAACTCCTCTGCTTTCTCCAACGTGAAGAGAAAAGGGAAGCCTCAACCAGAAGAGTTCACGTGCAGAAGCCTCCAGCTCAATGGACAACCACGACTACGTGACTGTAGAAGTGGATGGAGTGTCATACCAGGTGTACCGCGCACCAGACATGGTTCCTGAACCCGAAGACAAGGTCAGATCTGCAAGAATACCAAGTACCAGATAAAGTGCTACAACTGTCGTGACCCCGGACATCAGCTCTCCGACTGCCCCACATTTGGATTAGGCAAAGATGAAGAGGATGCAATTGACATGGAAAGAGATCTGCACTCACTTCCAGAGCCACCTGAAGACACTCGCTCAGCAGTGCAGGAGCGTGAAAGACAAGAAGTATGGAATAATATGGATAACACGCACCTGTCACTAACTCCCATCCTCGGGAGTATAATTGAAAGGTTAAGCAGTTTGGAAGAATCAATGAAGAGTCTTAGCGAGAGAATCATCCGTCCCACACAGGACAAGCAGCCTCCGAACCCCGACCAGAGCTGTAAACGGAAAAGAAAGAAGAACAAGCGAGCATCCGATCGAGTCGCATGCAAGAAGAACAAGAAACCCTGATCAAACTAGAAGTGTTACATATGTCGGGAGCATGGGCACTTTGCAACGGATTGCACTGAAGCCTATGAACAAAAGTTGCAAGGTAGCCAAGCTTCACCAACAGGCAGTCCTGTTATGTGTGCCAGAATCTCATAAATAGGTTCCTCATGATGGGTGAATAAGAGTTTAGCTCATCAGCTGCAAGGATGTTATCCTCGTATAGGAACTGTAGTAGCCGTGCAAAATAATGGTTGTACCCGTAAGGTTTCCCGAGGACTGACAAATGAGACGGACTAGAATGGTAAAAGAGTACCAGTGAAGTTCTCACGTAAATATGGATTTAAGTCACAGTCTGTGCTCAAGAAAGGTTGAGCTGGAAAGTGAAAGTTCAATAAATCCAATAATCAAGCAACATGTACCCAAATAATGTCAAGACCTCCACGCAATAAAGTATTTTGCCACAGAAACGTGGACGACAGATTTTCTTTTTAACCGACCAAGTCATATGACCCCCTCGATTCTTTTGGTCAAAGACTATTGGTCGAGTTCTGATGCCAGCAGAAGAAATCGATAGTCTACCTACCCTCAAGCCTTAAGCCTCGATCTTAGCACGCTAACATCATAAAACTGCAACAAACAAATCGCATTGCTTGAGTGATTCGATGGTTTTCGTTGTTCTTGTTCGGTGTTTTATGTTTGAGTGCTCCCAAATTAAAACCAAACATAAATACCAAGAATCAAAAATAAGAACAACTTAATGACAAATCGTTCCCCAACCTATACCTAAACCCCCGCAAAGCCAAGCCCAATCAAAGGGTTACTCCAGCAACAGATAAAAGTCACAGATCAATTGGAAAGTTAACATGAGGCAATACAAAAGAAAGGTTAAGATAATCGTCGCCTGTCAACCAACACAAGAAAGCTTGGCCAAGAAAGTGAAACAAATGACAGCTGGAACGATGATGAGGAAGTCTTAGCCGACACCACCATTGATCCAACTCAAAATTCGATAGTCCCTCGCTGTGGAACCCTGCCAAGGACAAAGCTCATATTGCTTGTCCATGACAGTGCTGACAAAGATCTGCAGCCTATTAATGGATATCTTTGGAATATCCCCGAATGAGATCCACAAAAGATCACCAGTGACATAGACTAAAGTAAGAATGAATCAGAAGGATCAAAAGCTGTCTATATGGCAGAAATATGAAAAATCAAACTCTTGGGGAAAAGTACTAGTGATACACGAGTACTCAGAAGTCTTCCCGACAAACCATCAGCAAGCTACATGACGAAGACCAAGGAGTTTCCTCCACGGGCCAATTTCAGAACACCATGATCAGAAGCCAGTGTCAGAGTAGCGCAGCGGAAGCGTAGTGGGCCCTAACCCACAGCCCAGGATCAAGTGACTGATACAGTCAGTTAAAGGAAATTCAAGTCTGTCCTTGAGACGGACATAAGGGTCAAATGCCACACACAGAAAGTGTGAGAATGAGACACATCCATGACAGCCTTTCTGTCACTTGTTGTGAAACTCAGCGAAGACGCATGGTATTAGAAGCAAAATACCATAAACCTGCAGCGTCAGATGTTGGCAGAACCAAACAGAATGAGAGCAACACCCTCAAGGACAGTGTTGCATTCCCTCCAGGCTTTTTATGCCTATGTCCATGATGACCATACAGTCAGAATCAATCCTCTCATCTGCTCTCTTTTTGTGGCAGACTTCGAGAATGATTGCATTCATACCTAATATCCGCAGTCAGTTGCTGCAAAAGCTGTAGCATTGGAGCTTTTTAGCGTGAGAAATCAACTAACTAGTTCCCACAGTGGAAAGGTGAATCTGGAGCTAAGTAACTACAGATTGCTAGCTCTGAAGCATATGTCTTCCAGAACCATGTTAAGGGAGAGTCTGCTAACCAGCTGGCAATGTTTGTGCCATGTTCACTCCCATACCCTGCTGTAGTCAAGTCAATGCCCTCTTGGACAATCCCTCAAATAGTCCAAGGTGCATTACCAGCTAATTTAACCTGTCAAGAGGACAAATATTTGGCTAAGGACAGTGCTGTTCTAAAGCTGAATCTTGACAGAGAGTCTGTTCCGGACTCATCCTCGAATCTGGTACCCTGTATGACGGATGTCAGAATTAAGCAGAGAAAGCGTCAGCACACCAGACCAGAAACAACGGTTTAGATCACCTGAGAGGATCATGAAGACAGTCACCGTATCGTACCCTGCATGAATCAGAGTGTTTAGAATCATCAGCTCTTCACAGGAAAAGTTGTCAATCCAGCTAACAACCTCGCCCCGAGCAGTGTCCTGAGATGACCAGAGTTCAAGGCAACCGTGCAGCAGCAACCAGAAAACCCTGAGTGAAAATCCTTTAAGTGGGGTAGGATTTTCAGTCAGTAAGCCCTAATCGAAATAACAATAATAATAAAATAAAACCCTCAAATCAAAACCTTAAGCCAGCCTTCCCGTGTTGAAGCAACCAGCGTGAAGGATCGACAGAAGCAAGAAGCTTTGCCTCTCCCCAAGCCCTGCAATGAAGAAAATCTTCCATCAAGACTCGAGTGCTACAACGGTCAGGTACGAAGACCCAAAGGAAGAACCGCTCCACCCAGAAGACCTTGCAAATCTCGAGGACGAGATTTCTTTTAAGTGGGGTAGATCTGTAATACCCTACTTTTCAGAGCCAAAAAAAAAAAAAAAGAAGAAAAATAAATAAATAAATAAACTCAAAAGAGATAAAAATCACTCTAAATTTGAACCTTTTCTAAACTCTTACCTTCCATGAACTTTCCAAAACAAAATTTACTAAATAAATTAAACTTAGTTTGAATCTGGAAATTTTGAAATATAAAACTTGTGCTCAAGTGTTTGCTTTCATTTAAATAATGAACTAAAAATTTGAAGCTTTTGAATTTACAACAAATTAAACAAATTTGTTCTAGTTTGAGCTAATGCACATTCAATCTTCAAAAGTTTGAATTTTAAAACTTGCACAAACGTCACCATAAGCATTTCTGCCTTTTATTTGTTTTATTTTGAGTGTTTGAGCAATCTTTGCTTTTGTTTGAATTTGAAATTCACTCAAACTCAAATTCCAGAAAACAGAAAACCAATTTCCAATCCTCTAAGCCGATCGGGCCAAATTTCTCTTTTCTTTTCCCAGGCCCAGCCCAGACTCTCTTCCCTCCTCTCCCCTCGCAGCCCAGCTCCTCGGCCCACTTCTTTTTCCCCGGCCCAGTGCTCCGGCCCAGCCAGCCCGCGTCCTCCTCCTCCCGCCGACAGGTGGGCCCCACCTGTCGGGTCCATCGTCTCCGCGTGGCGCGCGACGCCGCCCGGCCCCTACCACTCCGACCCGCTTCCGTCGGAGACGCCGCGCTGCCGCCGCTCGCACGTCGTCGTGTCGCCCACCGCCTTACTGTGCGCCTTCAATCCTCCTTAAACCGGCACCGAGACCCGTTCTTTCTCCCCGGCGCTCATTCCTCTCCTACCTCTCTCTCTCCTCACCTCGCTCCCTCTCCGGTGAGCTCCCCGGCAGCCGCGCCGCGGTTGAGCGAACACCCGTGCTACCTCTCCCACCTCCCCGTGTCACGCTCGCGCTCACTCCCACTCCCTTTCTCTCTCGCGCCAAGCCAGGAGCCGCACCGCATCGGTGAGCTAGGGATCCGGCGACCCCGCCATTGACGTCGGCCGCCCTCCTCTTCCCCTCTGGCTCAACCGAGGGCACGGTGAGCATCACTGCGCCCCCCTCCTTCTTTTTCCCCACTCTTTTCCCTCTTTCCCCGCGTGCGCGCGAGTCCCCATCGCACGCCGCCGCCACCTCCATCTCCGGCGCCTCCCCGACGCCGCTCCGATGAGCCGCGACATCCACGTGCCCCGCCTTCGGCTCCGCCAACCTCTGCTGAACCCCGACGACGACTTCCCGTCGTGCCCCGGCCACCCCTCGCGCCGCCGGTGAGGCCTCCGGCCAACCGCCGCCGCGCGCACGGGTCCGAGTCCACCGTAGACCCGTGAACCGCCGCCCCAGCCCGGTCCACAGAGCCCATGGACCGAGTCCATGGGATTTTCAATTGAAAAATAAATCTATTTCCCAATTATGACGCCAGCTTGCGCAATAAAACCTTTTCCTAAATAAAAATAAATCCAAAAACCCCTGAAAATCACCAGGGCCTGCAATTTTGCAGATTAGCCCCTGACCTTTTCTGTAACTATGTTTAAGCCCAGCATTTTTACAGAAAAGTACCTAAACTTTTCTGTAATTATGTTTTAACCCCTATCCTTTTACACCCAGACCCCTAAATTTTTTTCGTAATTACAGATTGGTCCCTGAGAACCTTCTGTAATTATATATAAGCCCCTGAAATCCTTTTTATAATTACAAACTAGCCCTCTCATCTTCAAACACCCATATCTTTTTAACCCGAACTCCGTTTTGAGTGATTCTCGCGCCCACGAGTTCGTGGAATCGCGAAGTACCTCATGGTACTGTCCATAAAGCCCCACACTAGGTCTAGAAATCATTGACCTTCCAAAACACCCCTCCCTTCTTATGTCCTTTCTCGGCTAATCATGCGACGATGATCCCGCATGTCGCAAATATTTGCGCATGTAAACCTAACCCATCCCGTGATGCCATTCCACCTAATATCTCCCACACCCCTCACTTCATCATCATATAACCTATCCATTCTTTTACTCGCTATCATTGAATCTAACGATCGTTCGTATCCAATTCACTCCCAATCATCTCCCCTTGATCCACCGATCTGTTCCCGTGAATAATCTTTATTCGAGTTCTATCAAATTTATCTGTTGTTTTAATGGCTATTCGGCCTTATTTGATTAGTGATATTTTATCTGCAAGTCATGCATTCATGGCATCACGATCACGTGCATGTACAATAGTTATGCAAGATCATATGCATGCACCTGCACGATAAGGTAATAACATGACCACATAGGGAATTAAATGGCACACAAGCACCCTGTGCAGTGCTGCCAGAGTCTTTATGTGGGTCCCAGCCTATATAAAGACTTGAAACAGCAAGTGCACAGAATCATGCATAATCACGTGCACGAACCACTGTCATGCACTCAGTGCCTGACAGTTAACATAATACTTAAAATATTAGCTAATCATCATTAGATATCACCCCGAACTGTATAAACCCTTAAAATGACACACCTCTCGCTTCGTATACAAGTAGCATAAACCTTTATACGGGTTACCGCCTGTATATAGTCTTTATGCCACAAATGTACGAAGTACACGTGCACCTCATCTGCATGCATTCTCACCTGCATCTCTGCATGTTCATCTATAAGAATAAGATGGAAGCGTGCATACCAGATATGCACATAATCACCATCATTAGAGCATGTGCATCTCACCACCACCACCATAAGGTGTTCAACCCACATCCGCCTAACCACACACACCCATGAGCATTTAATAAAGAATATAATCCCCTAAAACCTTGTCTAGGTGAATATGGCCCTTACAAGGCCAGGTGTATCACCTATGACACGTAACATGCCCTGCATTAAAGTGCTGCATCATACATAAATCATGCCTCTCATCATTCATCAAGTTTTCTCGGATCTTAATTGGCTTTCCTCGATCTTTATTTCTTTGTTCTTTTATTTCTTTTGCGGTAGTTTATACGTACTGTTTTATGCGCTAGTTTACGCGAGAGTCGAGGAAGAGCCGGAAGAATTCGAAGGGCTGCAGAGGACTTGAAGCGCGAAGACCAACCCAGAGATACAAGCTCCAAGTACGAAGAGCAACTCAGAGAATCGAGCCTCGAGTCAGAATTTGAAGATTAGGAAAGCGTTTGCAGGCAAGCCCTAACTCCTATTGATCATGCTGAACCCATGATTGCAAATGATCCTACTTAGAGCTTGTTTTCAAATGAAACCTGCATGGAATTTAAAATGATTTAAATGCTTAGAATGACCTAAGTTGTTGTTGATAGCCATTCCTTGATATTGCTTATCCAAATTCCCTTGATAAACCTAGGAATCCACCATCATTAATTCTTTAATGATGTGCTGGAACAATATGCTGCTTAGGACTCATTCACACTGTGTTTAATCAATCTTGCTCACATGATTTTTGGTGTAAAATGCGTGTGTCTTGGTGGTGTGTGTAAATGTGAAAATGGGTGGGAATAGTAAGTGCAACCCATAGTGGGGGTATATTTTAGACGGGAGCAAGCGAGGTAGTCCTCAGTGGGGAGGCTATCTCTGGGACGCTATCCCTCATTGGAGGGTAGCTATTGAAGATGCTTGCTTCGGTCGTATAAGGACCGGTTCGTGTACCGTCTGGCCTAGCACGCAGTGCAACCACGAGGCTCCTTTATGGGGGGAGTTTGGAACCACACCCTACTAGTGATCGCCCGGTACCACCAGGAGGCAGAGTGCAACCGAAAGCCAGGAGAAGACTTTGACGAGATTGGCGTCGGGTCCGGCAAGTGAAAGTGCGCTATGGCCAAGACATTCTATGATTATTATTGTGAAGCCCCTGGTCGCTGATTTTTCGGGGTGGTACTGAGGTGACACTAGGCAGGTACGGAACCATTAGTATGCCAGTCCAAACCGCCGAATTCCGGGGAGGACGGTATACCCTTGTGGGTAAAGTGTACGACCTCTGCAGAGGATAAGAATCTATCCGGATAGCCGTGTTCCACGGTATTGGACAACGCGAAAGCCATGGCCGTCACATGATTAGACTTCGGCGTGAGTTCTCCTTGGCGTGTGTGTTTTTGGAATACACCGGTTTGGAGCCGTGCGCTGGTTTCCTGCCAGCATAGCATAAAATTTGGGAACTGGCGGGAAAGTTTTATTCTCCCCCAGGGCCAACCAACCCCATTAAATTAATTGCTATACCTGACTTAGTTTGCGAACTGGTTTTGTCTTCAAAACCAACCCTTGCATAAAATTGGCTTTCCGCCGATACACTGAACCATCAGCCTTATCCTTGATTACCTCCCTTGCATATAATTACCCCTTGTGTTAGGGTTTGCTGAGTACCTTATGTACTCACGGGTTTGCCCGTATTGTTTTTAGTGAGAGAAGCCCCGTAGAAGACGACGACGATTGGGTTTTCGTTCGCACTCAAGTCTGCCTGTAGGCTTGGGCCGTGTTTCCGCTGATTGTCTGCTTCACCATTAGTCGGACGGACGGACTTGGATACTTCCGAATCCTCGTCGCACCACCACTAAAGGTGATATCTCAGGTATTATATTATTTACCTATACGAAGTATGCTTTCGATTACCATATCTGTGTTCTTGTGCGTACCAGCTACTGATCCAGGGACTGGTACATGATGCACAACATGCTCCAGAAATTGGGGTATGACAATATTTCATATGTGCATGATTATGCTAACGACTGACCGGAGGTGTTGTGTTGTGTTGTGTTGCTGTGTGTCTCTTGGCTTGGATGTGTAGGTGATGGATATCCAACATGGCGGTTGGCAGCATGAGTTGAAGGTCAAACGAGGTGTTCATGCTGAGGCACCTTGCATGGTGAAGGATGAACAGAGGGCTCGGGACCAAGGGATCCGAGGAGCTTTTCCAAACCCATTTGTCTTTTCTGTCGGTTTTAAAAGAACACATGGGGAATGATTAAACCCACAGGGAAAATACTCGTTTCCCTATGGGTTAGGTAAAACATATAAGGGAAATTCACACGCTCATGGAAAATACTCGATTTTTTTTTTTTTGTGACGGTCATGAAGGGGCAGAAAACTACAAAGCCGACGGGCTGTCACTATCGGTTTGGTTGTTCATGTTTTCCTAACGGTATTTTAACCATCAGGGAAATCCTGTAGTTACATACTTATTTTTATTACTGATCAGTTGACTGCGAATTTTTCAGTATATGACATAAAGCAAGCTGATGGAGCGGTGTATTCCGAGGAAGCAATTAACAAACATCGCAATTTTTGAAATTCGGAGCATCAAAAGGGAGTACAAATGGATCGATACATATCAGGAAATTACATCAATTTAAGCTGCATAATGGGTGACCAGCCCATTGGCAAATATTGAAAATATGAAAAGGAAACATGATCAGTGTGTCTAGCTGTGGTTCACGTACGGCCACGCTATTTATTAGGAAAATAAAAAAAAAATACTGGCATGGGGTCTCAAATTAATGTTGCATGCAGCTGAGCTCTCGGAAGCTTTTTTTCCCCCGGCCACACTTGCTAAGAGATGAGAGGGAACTTGCCGTTCAGCACGAAATTCTGCCCAGTCACTCCCTTGCTAGCATCCGACGCCAGGTACACTGCCGCGTTGGCCACGTCCTCCACGGTCACCACCCGGTTGGTCACATATTTTTCGATCATTTTATCCACCTGCAGTGTGCTATGGAAGATTTTTTTCGTAAGCACCGTCTCTTCAAAGATCGGTGTAAAGAGATGTGGCGAGATGGCATTCACCCTCACGCCGCGATCTTCCAGCTCAGCCGCCGCGGCGCGAATCATGCCTATGAGCGCTGCCTTGGAGACGCTATACGGTGAAGGCAGCACGTCGCCGAGCACGCCCGTGGTGCTTCCCGTGCAGAGGATGCAACCACCTTTCGGGTTGTTGCTGGCCATCACAGCGCTGGCGTGCTTGATGCTCGCTAGAACTGACTCGACGTTCACCGCCATGGTCTTCTTGAAGTTGTTGATGTCAGCGGAAGATGCGTTGTTGGCGTTGATCCCCGCGTTGTTGTAGAAGATGTCAAGGTGGCTATAGCTCTTTTTCACCTGTTGAATCACTTCGCTAATATTATCCTGGTTAGTGACGTCGCAACGCATTGCATCAGCCAACCCTAGTTTGCTTGGATCAAGTGTTTCTTTCTGTTTTAGTTCGTTTGCTGTATCTACGCAGATCTCGTAGTTGTTGTCGAGGTCGGTGAGGATGACCCTGGCACCATGCATGACGAACTTTGTGGCAATCGCCTTGCCGAGTGTACTAGCGGCTCCCGTGATGATGGCAACCTTGTTTGCAAGCAACCTGCATCCCCACAGTCCACAATCAGTCTAATGTCAATAACTCAGATCAAAATGCGTAATATCAACTGATCATTTCTAATGTGAAGTATTTCTAAAACAAAGTAAAACCCAATATTTCTATCATGAGTGGTTGACCGGAAATCTTGATCTTCGAAAAGAGTGGAATGTTCAGTTAAAAAATGTGGTTCAAAGTTAAAGAACTCTACTATACACACGGCCTGCGTGACGGTAAGACTTACTAATACGTATAGATGAGACACTCCTACCTGGCATAATCGCGTCCAAGTCCGTTTCCAATCTCAATGGCAAGCTCAGAAAGAATGAGCAGTTTTAATATCCAAAATAATATAATAGCTATTAGTTTTTCAAAACTAATGGCCATTAGTTTAAGGATAGTTTTGTAATTGCGCTATTAATTAAGAATTTATGTTTTATGAAGAGAAAGAAAAACCTTAACCTACCCAACTAATATTAATAAATAAAATATTTACTAGATTAATACATATCAAAGATTAATCATACTACTAATTTGATTTTTTTATGAACACAAACTACTTATTACATGTCTGCCACTTTTATTTTTTCTAATATTACCCTTAACTTGATGAAATAATGCCCATTGGTAGCAAATATGTGGGGGGAGGTCGAATATCTATTCTTTTTTATGTTATTATATGTATCCTTGTTCATATTCTTTTTTCTTCCTTAATTCATTATTCCATGAATTCCTCAAAACGAGACTCATCAAAATGCATCTACTTGTATTCTCGCGCACAAGCAAAAGTTGTTCAAAGAAAATTAAGCAACGTTACCTCATCAAAGTACACACGAATAGTCTAGCGATCTGGATGTTTGAAACCATGCAGGCATAAGATCTATGAAGAGTCAGGGGAGATCATCGGAGTTGTTCGTGAGGTTTAGAACCGACAAAGCACAAGATTAATCAGACATTCGTTCTCTTAGTTTTAGGAGATCAAGCTGAACACTCATCGTGGTTGCCGCAAAAGCACATCATCTACGGTTACAAGAGAAAACTGAACGGTATGTGATGTGAGTTCCATGTCGTGAGACTTCAGGAGCAAAGAGGTTTTTCCAGGACTCGGTATTGGCCTGGGCTTGGACATGGGCTTCGGAAGGTCAAAAGGAAGGGGAGTTGACTTACGACGGAGTCGGATGCTGGAGGTGTGTGCGTAGCAATTTTGAAAGTTAAAACTATAAATGTTAGATATATATGGTCCAAATTATCCAAAATGGAATTTACTCTAATAATATATTGTATGAAGGTGAAATCTCAAATGTAGCGTACGCTTTCCGTGCCGCCTCCATGGAAAAGCAGCTTTCAACTCCCCCTTCTGCACTCAAGAACAAACAAGACGTCTACCTTAGCTTGCTAGCACAAATGGAAACCATTATATTACTAACAAAGAAATGTACCCCACAGGAGCCAGAACTCACCTGAGAATGTCACCCGCTGTTCCAAACACTCCGAGAAGGCTCCTGCTGGCTGCTGCTTCTGCTAAGCTGAGTCGGGGTTTCGCCATCCATCGTCGTCGTCTTAAATAGAAGTCCCCCGCCCTCTTCATCGCAGGGATCTGATGAACAAGCACAAAAATGTCAACCAAACTGGATCTGCACGTACTTGCCATTTCTGTTTTCTGATATTCGATCTGCACATGCATTAACTGGCTCTCATTTTTCTTATATTCGGTCTTCAAGTCTTCTCTGACCTCATCCAAGTCTTCTAGTGGGATGGACGCGGCGCGTTTTGTGGTACGATCTGGATAAAACCACATGCAATCGCTAGCTGACCGGAATGGATGGTCCTTCGTGTCCGGTTTTGTAGTTACGGGTTGAAAATTAGACTCTGCTATAGTTGGAGGGTGAAAGTAGGTCTTTTCCCTTCTTGGTACTATATAGGGAATTCCAAAGGAGAGTTGTGTTTGTGCTTTCGTGCCCCAACACCTTGTCCTAGTTGAGTCCGGCGAGGGGCACCGAGAGGGGGGAGAAGGGACGGAGGCTTGCGATGTTCAGACGGCCACGGCTCTCCCCGGTGGGACATGTCGGCTTCAATCATTCTCGTCGTGCGAGCGAGTGGTTTGACATCGGCTTCTGCAACCTGCGTCTGGGGTGTATTGACCGGCACGCGCCATATTTCTGTTTTCTGATCTGCATATGCATCAACTGGCTCTCATTTCTTATATGGACTTCGCCCAAGTCTTTCATATGCTTATTGACCTCATCAATATGTGTCATGGCATGCACGTCCCAAAACAACACAAATCATGTTTGTGGAAAATTGGTAACACATAGCAAAAAAGCCCCATAAAAACTGTATCAGGTTCATACGTCCCATGTAAAGTCATAACAACTTGGATAAAAGCTACCTATAAGCATGCATACATTCCAAGGAAAAAATAAAATAAAAATAGATGGGTGAAGTCTTGCACCCTAGTCTTGCACCGCTGGCGGCAGCCCCGCAGCCGTTGCTGGAGGCCATCCCCGACGGCGGAGTGGAGAGATAATGGAGGAGAGGGCCAGAGAGAGAGAGAGAGTGAGAGAGAGAGAGAGAGGAGATAAGGTTGGCTTTTTTTATAATGGAGTTAATTTCGCAAACCAACCAAAACATTGGCCTTATAGTCACAAACCTATTAAGTTTAGTACCAATTCCATAGACCCATCATAAATTTGAGGTGTAGTTCCACAAAGCCACTATTTTTTGTCTTATACCATATCTCATTATACCGATCCCACACCACTATTGCAGAGCATCTGGGTTGAAGCCATTGTCTCCTAGTACTACACTTCTCTAGCTTCTGAGCAGCGGTGGGAAAAGCATAGCGGTTCTAATGATGTTAGTGATAGCAATGAGAGTTTAGGTGGTCCAACAATGGTAACTATGTTACGGTGGCACGTTTGAAATAAACAATGGAAGCCAGCCAAATGCAACATCAGCTTCTTAAAGCCGTCGCGGAGGAATATATGCACTACAAGAAATCTTATGATAGATTTATGACGATCTCATTAACGTCACATAACTTGAAAAATATGTCATTGCCTTAAATTTATGGCAATCGTTACGAAAATCAATTCGTCACCTATTATTTGTGTTTAACCATGTTTTATGATGAAAATTTACGCTTTCACCATAGATTTTGTTGTGACGATCCTTCAAAATTCATCATCTATAATATCTATATAAGTCATACCCACTAAGTACAATTATATTTCTAAAGCTCAATCCTCATTGTGCCACGTCGCCTCTATTTTTGTAGCCGTCTGATTGTCATCAGTATCCGTCCATCCGTTCAGCCTACCACTTCTCCAGCTGCTCCCGCAGTCCATTTACTTGCCGGCATTTAACAGGATACGAAGAGGAAGAGGCATGCATTTCATCTCCTTTATTGGCTCCCTTCGTCTTCTTCTTAACTACTACGGGAGGCGGACATTTCATCTCCTCGACCTATTGGCTCCCTTAATCTTCTTCTTAACTACTACAGGACACCATTTGATATATAGGTCTCTCCTGAGTCTCCTCTTTCAGAGGAGTAGCTCGCCATACCTTCCGATAATGTTACATCCCCTCTGTTCTTCTCCTGCGTCCTTATTCTTAAACCTGATTACAAAGCTGCCACCACCAGCAGTGATGTGATTATTCATCATATGTCTGCCTCCAGTTCAGCTGCGACGGCAATACCTTCCAAGCAATTGTGAGGCATCCTTCAGTTGGTGGATTAGTCACCTAATTAAGCACAGAGAATTTTCGTTGCTATTCTGCTGCCAGACTGCCCATACTTGGGCTTAGCAGATATGATTAACGCACACGGCTTTCTAGACCTGCACCACCCTATCTTCATTTCTTTTCCGTCCTCTGTCTTTAATTACCTTTTTGATATTCTTAAATCTTAATCACCTGTTAAATAAATTGTATCAATCTGGCCGTGTCTAATCTATTATGTTGTGATCTATGTTTTGTTTGTTTGCAGACAATCTTCAGCTTGGTAGCAGTACGCTAGCATCAAAGAATTTTCAGGTATATCTCATCTGCGGTGTCTGATTTTTTTTTTGCTTGGAACAAATTCATTTGAAATTTTAATACTGGTACCAAACAAAAAGTTAGAGAGCATAATGTTTGTCATTGAAATTATTTTTCTTACCGTAGATGAATTTTCTTTTGGTTATAATGACATGCAGGTTACTTTGACATTAGCCCAGTAAGATTATTCTTCAATTGGATTCCAAATATCATCAGCACTGCCTACTTCAGTGTTCAGTTTATTTGCAATTTCTATTTTTTTTTTGCTTCACTATTTGCTTCACTATTAGGGATGGCAATTGGGCGGGTTCGGGGCGGGTAGAGCATACCCATGCCTGCCCCGCCAAGCTTGTCGGGTGGAAATCCCCACCCGTCCCCATCCCCGTGGGTAGAAATCCATCCCCGTCCCCGTGCCCGTCGGGTATCGGGGCGGGTAGCGGGTAACCCACGAGCGACGCCCCGGAGTGCTTGAAGAGAGATCCGTCGCGGTCACCGAGTGACGGCGTGCGCCGTGCGCCGTGCTGGTGGCGAGACCCGGACAGGGAGGCGTCGGGCTCGGGCAGCTGGTGCGTAGATCCGGCGTCGTGCAGCTGATGCGGCGTCGGTGCGGCGTCCTGCGTCGAGGTGGCGTCGTGCGTCGAGTGCTGGTGGCGAGGCAGGAACTGAAGCCGGGCGGCGTCGTGCGTCGGGTCTGCGTCGGGGTGATGGATCCGTCGATGCCGCGTCGTGCGTCGAGGTAGACACGTCGTTGTGCCGCGGGACGGCCGGATCTAGGCCAGGCGCGACGCGCTCGCGCATCCAAGCCGCGGCGTCGTCAGGCAACGCTCGGGGCGACGCCGCGACGCCATGTCCCGCGTGCGGCGAGGGCGCGGCGACGGCGTCGGGCTCAGGGCGAAGCCGCGACGGCGTGCGGCGGCTTGCAGCGTGCAGGAGGGCGCGACGAGTGAGGGGCTCAGGGCGGCGGCGTGCGTGAGGGCGCGGCGTGCGTGGGGCTGTGGCGGGCGAGTGGCGGCTAGAGGCTGGTAGGGGAGTGGGGGATAAGGTGATAAGGACCTAGGGTTTACACGCCGGGCTGAGCTGCAGTGTTTAGGTGGGCTGGGTCAAATACAAAATAACGAAATTCAAATCAAATGTCGGGTACCCGCCGGGGCACCCATGGGTGGATTTCAATCCCCGCCCCGAACCTGACACGTGTCGGGGCGGGTACGGGCGCCACCCATGGGTGGGAAACGCCCCCCATGCCCGGCGCCATCGGGTTGCCATCCCTATTCACTATTCATAAATTCAACAAAGATTACAATTTCTATTTTTTTTGCTTCACTATTTGTTGCATATATCCAATGCTAATATAAGTTCTACTCAAAATCCCGCAGCACCGCGCGGAGAATTCACCTAGTAATACATTACTAGGCAGTTTTTGCGCGCTCCGCTGCGCTCGGAAAAGGAGGGGAGTTTCGGTACTGGGCTCTGGGCTACACGTGAGTCAGTTTTGGGCAGGGTGTCGTTGAGAACCATGTAAATAAACAAAAGATAAAGGTTTGTTTTGAAATATTACCAAAGGGTTCGTCCTGACCTGATAAAAATACAGAGAAGGAAGAGGGTTATTTTGCAAAAATGCCAAAAATCTCAAAGCAACGCTGTCCTCATTTTCTTCCTCCGCTCTTATCCTGGTGGTCTTCTTCAACCTCCATCCGAACTCACTCTCTCACTCTCAAAACGCTGAACCTTGAGCTCCGGTCGCCGCCCCTAGCAGCAGTGCGAGGCTCGGGCTGAAGAGGCGGCAGCTCGAGCAGCGAGCTCGACGGCTTGGTGGAGCAGAGCTGCGGAAGCGGAATGGCGAGACGACGGTCTGAAGTTACAGGTCATTTTCTTTCAATTTGATTTCTTCCTGTCTCCCCATCCTTCCCATCGCGCACAAACCTGGCTGCTTCAAAATGATGGTCGGGCACAGGCTGGTCTCCGGTAGAGGAGCAGGAGCAGCACATGGTCTGGGAGCAGGAGCAGCACGTGGTGAAGGCCCACCATGGCCACCAACGTACGGCACCGACGTGCTCGCTGGGGAGGGTGGCCACGCCGGCGTCAAGTCGACGTGGGCGCACGGTAGACGAACGCGTCGGCCGAATTGCCGAGAGGGGCGGTAGTCTCATCGCCATCAGAACTTTACTATGTCTGAGGAATGCTATTCGGCCAAAGCCCAATTTATTGTGCATGATACAACATTCGGTAGTCCATCAAGGCCCATACACAAGTAGCCATTTTTTACTTAGCCCAGTTGATAGCCCATCCTATATTTCAGTCCAGAAAGCTTTTTTTTGGGATTACATTTTTTGCTTTAGCCCACCCTAGCACAGAAATATTAATTCTTGTTGGCTCGGCTCAATTTCCTTTTTTGTTTTTGGCAACAATGGCCAAGCCCATTTTCAAATGTATGTAAACCCATCAGTAACATCAAATATTCCAATTTCAATCAAAATTTAATTAATATCACATATTACAATCCACAACTAACAATATAAATGATGTTATAATGTTCACATCAGTTTACAATAACATGACAGAATAAGGTTAAAAAAAAAAAAAAAAACATGACAACATATACCAAAACACACATCCAGCCTCTAAACCAACTACAACACGCATCCAGCTAGCCTATAAACCAACTACAACACACATCCAGCTTGTTCCCAAAACTCGAACCATGATTGTCTCCTGAAAGCACAAGAGAAAGATAAAGACGTCAGCGAAAACAACTAAGGCTTTTCTCTGAACGTTGAAGACAGCAGCACAGCTAAAGTGAGACAGGTTATAGCTACACAGAGAAAGCTGAGAATATTAAGCTAAGAAAATATTACATGCTTTCTGAATCATGTAAGCTGATAAGTAGAGAAATCATGGACCTAATACACTGTTCAGTAAAATTGATATCATTGACAGCTAAGCCAAGTAAAAACAAAGTTTAAATTTAAGCTCTAATCGGGAGAACATGCATGCTGCAGTACTACTAGTAATAACTGAAAGTAAAGCAGTGGCTGATACAATACTACTAGTAATAACTGAAAGTAAAGCAGTGGCTGATAGGAGGATAAAGCTAGATTAATAAACTGATTTTAAAGCAGCCTTGCCAATTATAAGTATACTGTGGCAAAAGAGAATACCAGCTAGAGCAAAAATAAACAGAGGTTATGAACCGCAAAGGAAAAATTCTTGCTACCACAAAGTCAAGCATGCTGAGAATGAACAAGCATGTCAAGCTCGAAGGTCTAGTCGACTATGGCAGGCAACAGAGGAATCAAAATGCTTGTCAACTTCCATGCCAGTTTTCAATTAGCCCAAATACTATTTTTTCTTTTTTTTTTCTACAAGAATAACAACAAGTTACAGGCTGAAGCAAAGGACTGAATCTGTCGTGAATCTTGAGAGCACTGGAGGCCGGGAACAGGAAAATCTTGAGAGCACTGGAGCTCGCCGCAACATGCAGGGAAGGAGCTGATGACAAGTCTTTAATTGCCGAACTGAGACGAAACAGAGGCGCACAACAAAGGAAGAACAGAACCTCACCGTCGTAGCGCGACTGCTTGGACAAGGTCCTGTGCAAAGCTGCAAACCAAGTACTCTGAAGACGTGAGACCGCGCCTGCCGTCGGGGGCTGTTGGCTCATCACCGGTGGCCGTGCCCGTGTCGCTAGATGGCCACGAAAAGGAAGAAGGGAACCACCGAGGTAGCTCATCCCTGAACATTACTATTCTTGAATTTTTTTTGGCATGTGGGTCGTTGATAGCAAGAACCGCTTGGGTCGGCCTGGCGGCCCAACAGCATGGGCTGAAGTCAGCCCAAGGCCGGTCTCGGCTCTGGCCCTGCTGGAATAATCAACCGAAAAATATATATTTGATTTTTGACATAAAGTAATTGCTAAAACATATTTTTACTTTTAAAACTAGCTATGTATGTAGCTATAAAATTACAAAAGAATCTACACTGAAATTTACGACATTGAAACTTCAAAACAATAATGATATAGCCAAAATTACTAAGAAAATAAATATTTTAGTATTCACTTCTCTTGTTCATCCTAATGTAAATTATATAAATATTTTTTAACAAATGACAGGGAGTAGCATTTTGTGTGTTGAAATATGTTGCCAGTCGAAGCACCCTTCTTCTCTTGTCTAACACAATGAACGATATTTTGCCATTCAAAATTTACACATCCCTTCTATTCCACTTATGTTATATCCTTAAGTAACAGTTGGTGTTAGAGCCTTTAATTTTGCCAATTTTCATCCTAGTTGTTGTCGTACTCTATCCCCTCTGTTAAGTAATAATATACGACGAATATGGCCTCAAGCCATCAAATTAAATTGATATTGTAAAATTAAAGGTGCACAATCAGATTAAGAGGCGAGGTCATAACTGCAAAATTAAGGACCCAGGTGTCAATAGAGGAGTATAACTGGCATTGACATCCAAAACCGATATGATAAAAGAGTCTATGATGTTTCTTTTGAATGTAGTGATAATGGTATAGAAGGGATGAGAAATTGAAAGCAATGGTACAGAAGGGAAGTGTATATTTTAAATGGTAAATAAGGGATACATATAGGTTCCAACATCGTTTCGAAAATGGAGAAAAGAAAGGGAAAACCCAGCACATATAGATAAACTGTTGGAGGGTACAAGGACTAACCTGGGATTGGACAATAGAGAGGACACCACCTCAAGGGGAGAGACTAATAATTTTGTTTGGAAAACAGAGTATGACAATGACTTGTTATCTCATATTCGTTAGGACATTTTTGACTTATTTCTCA
The DNA here is from genome assembly GCA_007726485.1 of Eragrostis curvula. NCBI lineage: Eukaryota > Viridiplantae > Streptophyta > Magnoliopsida > Poales > Poaceae > Eragrostis > Eragrostis curvula. The sequence continues at coordinate 44,331,830 of CM017441.1, read as the reverse complement.
CAGTTCATGACACATTGAAAAAGTGAGAAAACAGTTCAAATAGAGACCCGCCCTTGTCGGTTATCGGTATTGTCTTTTCAATGATAGCCTAGCACTAATTATTCGTTTCGATACGGGGGGACATGGAAATCTCCATTTTAACTAGAGCCAAAGGAATTGGTAGTAAAGTAAGGGAAACAAATTCTCATCGTAAACTATTGTTGAAGAACGGCCGCTTTCACGACACTAAACACGCCATTCTCCTGCAAACATCCGGCCAGCTTAAAGAATAAAGAGTCCTCCTTTGCATCGTCAGCGGCGGGTGAAAAAGCTGGACGCACTTGAGATCTTTCTGAATGAAATATTCAGTACCCCCGGCAGCATATATATTAGATTGTTAGTGCCTCGCTGTTCTGAAATTGTTCCATGTCCTTTGTCAGATTCTGTGATCATTTGCGTGCATAAGCTGCAATGATGAATTTGAACGGCGAACTAATATATAAGCACACATGACAACGTACTGCAATTAACAACTAGTTATTCTTTTTTCTTTCTCTGATATTTACGGGGAGGGAATTCGCATTTGCTTCCAAATGCCTCCACCCTTCTTTCTTCTTCTTCTTCTTCTTTTTTCTTTGTGCCTCGTGTACAAATAATTAATCTTGGTGCGTGCATGTGAAGAGCGCCTTCACACTTCACTTCACACCTACTAGGAAAGAATGAACAAAAGAATCGGGGAAAAATTGTACAAGCCCCCCGGGTATTTGTTTTTTTTTTTGTCTACTATCTATTTACACTTCGGTCCGCCACCTGCGCCGCCTCGTCCCGTGCCAGGCGGTTGAGCATGGCGAACATGCCGACCATGGGCGCCGTGTTGTACGTGCACGCCTCGGTCTGCATGTAGTTGTCCCGGTGGTCGCGGAACCGGTCGCGGCGGTCGGGGCCCCCGACGATGGCGCCGACGACGACGTTGGGGTTGGCGCTCTTGCGCACGAACCAGTCGTCGAACCCCTGCGCGCAGCCGATGAACTCCTTGCTGTGCTTGTACGGCACGATGGACGCGGCCCGGTGGTGGACACGGGCCGGGAACTTGGCGCCGTACCCGACCAGGTAGCTCATCCCGCGCGGGTTGCTGCCCAGCACGTAGTCCACCTGCGCCCTCGCCAGCGCGAACACCTCGTCCGCCGGCGTCGTCGCAGGCTCGCCGCCGGCGGGGCACGACACGCCGGAGGAGACGGAGGATGAGGAGGAGAGGTAGCCGGAGTAGACGGAGAGGAGGAACGCCGCGCTGGTGACGTACTGCATGTTGTTCCACTGCCGGATGTAGAGCATCCCGCCCGGGCTGCGCTCCACGTTGGCGTCCGCGCCGGCGTTCTTGCCCAGGCACGCACACACGTAGTGCTCCGCCTTCGCGCGGTACTGCTCCAGCGTCTCCCTGTGGTGCGCCGAGTGCTCGCCATTGAGTAGCAGCTGCAGACACGTGGTTTTTCAGTTAGTTAGAGATCATCACTTGTCTTAATTTCATCAGTTGATCATAGTCGATCACGAGATGGAACGGAAGCCTTGACAGTCGACAGTGTGCACATGACTACGTACGTACCCTTGTGGCGAGGATCTGGACGCCGGCGTACTTGACGTCCCAGCTGAACTCGGTGATGGCCCAGCCGGTGCCGCCGAACTCGTCGGCGTTGGCGACGACGTAGTCGAGGTAGGCGTCGCGGCCGGTGGCGCGGTGGAGCCACAGCGCGGCCCACAGGAGCTCGTCGTGGTACCCGCTCACCGACGCGTAGTAGCTCTTCACCTCCGCGATGCTGCTGTCGTACTTGCCACGGTACTTGTCCGCGAACTCGAACAGCTGCAGAAGGGAAAAAAAAAAAAAAAAAAAGGTACAGAGCAGGTAAGCATCATGATCAGCTAGTAGCAACCTAAGCACTGATTCAGTAGCACCTGTTAGCAGTACACTAATTTCGCTAGCCAACTAACTAATATTCCTCCCCTGCTGGGCTCCGGGCCTCTTGCCACAATGATCATCATCATTGCAGCGTTGTTATGGCACGGATTATTTAGTAGCAAGCTAGAGAGATCCATCGACCTATCCCGTCGATGATCTTCGCAACGTGACAGAATTTGGTGGTTACGTTTTTTTTTCCTCTCCCTCCCCTTGAAAAGTTATGCTAGAGCGGTGGTTATATTAATTAAGCTGTAGTAGTAAACCTAACACTGACAGCAACATGCTACGTAGAACTAGAGGGGAAATTCAACCGCCCTGGGGGACCCGGATGTCGGTCTCTGTGGACCGACAAAACTTCGCCCGGTTCAAACACCTTTGACTTTGACGTCAGGTCGACAGGTTGGCACGTGCGGCGGCCACACAGCGCGACACGGCTCCAGTGTGAATGAACCACGAGAAAGAAAGAAAAAGATCTCGCCCGGCCCGTTCCGACCCGGCTGGTCCAGCACGACGCCAGATTCCACACTCCAACGGCTGGCTCAGCTCTGATCAGTTCTGAACCAATCACCGGCAGCAGGCAGTAACTAATCGGGATCGATCATTAGCGGCGCAGTAATTAATTAATAAAGGTATCATCATCAAGAAGTACAGTGCAGTAGTACCTGTATGGCGTGGTGCAGGAGGAGGCTGGCGTAGTGCGGGTTGTGCTCCCGGAACACCATGGACGCGGCGGCCATCGCCGCCGCAGTCTCGCCGGCGACGTCGGACCCCGGGCGGTCGCGGTCCACCTTGTACGCCTGGCGCGACGTCGTCATGTCCTCCGGCCGCTGCCAGCAGTAGTGGTCCGTGTCGCCGTCGCCCACCTGGAAACGCAAAGCACCAGTTCGATTCGATCAATCATTTTGATGACACAATCACATTGTCAAAGCAGCAGCAGAGGTCACAGTTTGATGACCGGAAGAGAAAAAAATAATTCCTAATCCCTGGATCCCATGTGGAAGCCCAATGATGGAGCGTGTGAGATTTGCGCGTTCATTTCAAACCGCGCGCAGCTAGCTTTGTCACCTAGCACCACCTAACAAATGTTCTTTCGCATTTTTATTCTTTTTCCTGCTTTGCCAGCCGCATCTGATGATGGTGCATGTTGGTCGCTCTGACTCCAGTTTATATCTTGGTTGTCTAATAATTTTATCACTAATCAATCGATGGAGCAGTGGAGGAAGTCGCAGTACCAAGCTAATTAGTTAACACTTCTAGACAGTAGGTAGATACGGGTAATTAAGTAAATTATCGTACCTCTGCCCACAGCTCGTCGGGCTTGGTGTGCGCCTTGATGAAGTAGTCGGTGCCCCACTTGACGGACTCGAGCGCGTGGGCCAGCTCGCGGCCGCCGTCGACGGCGGCCACGTCGGCGCCGTACTCGAGGAGGGTCCATGCGAGCATGGTGACGGTGAAGGCCATGGGCAGGCCGAACTTGACGTGGTCGCCGGCGTCGTAGTACCCGCCGACCAGGTCCACGCCTTGCTCGAGCCCGTCGGTGAGGCCCGAGTGGTCCCGCCACGCCACGCGCTGCCCGTGCGGGAGGCGGCCCGACCGCTGCGCCTCGAAGTAGAGCAGGCTCTTCCGCAGCGCCGACTCGTAGTCGTGACGCACGCCTGACGCCGCCGGCGCCGGAGACGGAGATGCCGTGGCGGCGTGCGCCGTGGAGATGAACGCGGAGGCGAAGAGGACCGCGACGGCGAGGACCTCGCCGAGTCGGCCTGGCCGAAGCCAGAGACTGGCGAGCGCCGTAGAAATGATGCTCCTCATCGGCGGCGCGGAACCGACACTAGTCTATATATACCGACGGCTCCTTCGCCTGAATGCGCGGCGGGCACCTGCACAAGATCACCTTTCCGGCAGCGCTGGCAGCTAGCAGCTGCGGCGACGACGCCTTACGCTTACGCGCGGCGAGCTCGTCGGATCGGAGGAACCGAGTCCCGAGGATGAGTTTGTTGGGGTACGTGTGCTGCGTACGTCGTAGCAGGTAGCGCCCGCCCGCCGGTGGTTCGATGGATGGGGAAAGGGGATGGAGTGCGGTGGGCTGTCCAGTCTACGGGGGGCTGAGCTCGCTTATATGCGCCGCGCCGAGCCGAGCCGAGATGGAAGCGCGCACCGCGTTGAACCCAACGAACGTACGGGGCCCGCCCAGGCAGTGCCGAGAAGGGGGTTAGGTGACTTGGCGGGTGGGGCCGTGGGGTCGCGCGGGGGAATATAGAACGGTAACAGCGTGGAGGAGTGAGTCGAGGGGAGGAGTACGGTTCTTGAGGAAGCAGGGAGGAACTTGGGTGTGTTCGTTGCTTTAGCATTTAGTATTTAGACCTGTCACATCAAAGAGAATCTTATTATTTAAGAGTACTAAATAAAATTTAATGACAAAACCTTTTTACAGATAGGTACATCTTTACGAGATGAATCTAACGAGCCTAATTAATCTATATTTTGTTACAGTGATGCTACAGTAATGCTACAGTAACCAGCGTCTAATCACGGCTTACCTACCCTCGTTAGATTCGTCACGCGATTTAGACCAGGGGTTCTGCAGTTAGTTTTGTAATTAAACTTTATTTAATACTCTTAAATGACAAGATTCTTCCCTCTAAATTTTAGACCCCATACAACGAACACCCCTTTGGTAGGGTAGAGAACATGGGATTTCTCTGGCAATGGAGGCAGTCACCTGGTTGATTGACCGAACCGATAGAGGGTACTAGGTAGTGTTACTTGCTTTAGCATTTAGCATTTAGACCTGTCACATCAAAGAGAATCTTATTATTTAAGAGTACTAAATAAAATTTAATGACAAAACCTTTTTACAGATAAGTACATCTTTACGAGACGAATCTAACGAGCCTAATTAATCTATATTTTGTTACAGTGATGCTACAGTAACCAGCGTCTAATCACGGCTTACCTACCCTCGTTAGATTCGTCTCGCGATTTAGACCAGGGGTTCTGCAGTTAGTTTTATAATTAAACTTTATTTAATACTCTTAAATGATAAGATTCTTTCCTCTAAATTTTAAACCTTATGCAACGAACACCCCTAATAGGAGTAGTTTTATTCATTGGAAAGGGATCGTCAAACGGCTTTGCTGGGGTTCAATTCCTCAGTCAGGCAGGGACGGTCATGATGATGGTGGAGCGCGGAGCGTATGGGGGGTGCGAGACCAGGCCCACGTACGGTACGGAAGCGTTTGAAAGCGCGGAATGTTTGCTGCTCAACGAGAAGGGAAAATAATGCAATGCGTCTTTGCTGATCGATTAATGCGCCATGCATGCATAATGCGGAATACTGCAGCGGCAGTGCAGCGAGTTTGTTCGGTACAATGGACCCGGGGCAAGCAGATCCCAACCCTCCCATGCTGCGGGCACCGCCTGTATGAAGCGGCGGCATCGCCTGACGTTTGCCGGCGGCCTGGATCGGCGCGCGCACGGTGCGAAACGAGCTCGTTTTCCACCGAGAGTTGGATGGCGACGGCGCTCCGGCCGGCCTCCTCCTCTCTCGCTCGCGTTCGGTAGCAGACGCGTAGGTTGGTGCGCGGCCTCCAATCCCGAGTATCATGGTAGCAGTATCACTTTCTGAAGCTTCTTGGCCCTGCTCAACCGCTGCCCTCATGATCATTACACTATCTTAATACTACCACTACCACCACTCTAAATCCTTCAGTAGACCAATGGAAATCTCATGCACATACTAATTTGGTATCATGCTCGAATTTTTTTTTCCTGTGTGTCTCATAAAACACGCTTTGACCGAGAACTGCTGAGGATTTTTGGTCATGATTATTCCCGGCACGGAATTGCGATCGTGCTCTCGGTCTGTCGGGTCTGCTCCTGCTTAATGAGGTATTATAAAGTTGATAACTATTCCTGCTTAATTATCGTGCTCTCGTTTTGTTGGGTGTACGGTTATTATTGCGTCAGCTCCTCTCTCTTTTTTTTTCTTTTATAATCGTCAGCTCCATTTTTGAGGAATATCGTTGCGTTGCTTGTTCGTTCCGCTAAACCTCTGAAAAGAAGGTACATTAATTTCCCTCGTGTCGTTTTAGACGCCCCACGTCATTTTTATGACGGGCGGGCGGCCGGCTGGCCCCGTCAAGCAAGAGGAACCGAACGCACGCACGCACGAGAAGAAATGAAAACGTGTTGTTCACTCGAGTACGTTACTGGTATTTTTCTTTTCGAATTACACGATGATGACGCTTAATTTGTCTCTGCGCTTGGGCGACTATACTTCGTCTTATATTTGCTTCTTCACGTTAGTTAACCCTGACCTATCGTATGTACGTATCCCCTGCCGTCTAAACTACTACTCCTGACGACCTCGATCCCTAGAACAAAGAAACAAGCGGCCAAAAAGGAGACGAAGTAAGACGATCTCGCAGGCTGAAAAATACTATTCTGTCCCATAACAAGAGGCCAAAACTACTACGAGAGAAGACGATCGATCGCTGGTTGAAAAAAATAAACAATCTTGTAAAACACAACATGCATATGTGTGGTCAGGCCAGTCCAAGCTATAACCAAGAGGAGAGAAAAAAAAGAAGTCAATGGAGGCAAGATGTGACCTGGCTGAAGAACTAACGACCTACCAAACCAACAATTAAATGACCTATATCCATCCACAAAGATCCCAGAGAGTGAGGCACATGCACACAAGTTGTACCAGTCGACATGTCATCTCTCCCAAGCAAAAAATCACAAGGGCTTTTATTGGCTCTCTGCCTCTTGCTGTAGGAGTGTCGAAGCCCGGCCTGACGGCGCCACCGTAACCACCACCCATCGCGGCCGGAACGCGTGTGCGATTTCGAGGCGAGGCCCTCCTCCGTCCTCATGCAGAAATGCCTTTCGATCATTTCCCGCCATTAATTAGAGATGGGATGAAAGCATGGCCGGTCACTCCAGGTGTGCTCCTTGCAGTTAACCCGGTTCGCTTTCGGGGTCGTTAGAGTTCGAGAGTCGTGGTTCACGGAGGTATGCTGGAAGTTTGGTGACGTGAAAGCGAGATCTACATGGTTATATACTTATATATGCTGTTCTCAGTCATGGTGGATACTAGTTTGTTACCACAATTAAGATTTCAGACGTGATGTTCTTGTCTCTAGAGTTATCGCTTCCAACACTCGTCGGCGAATTCTATCAACTTTGTTTTCTAGAATAATCATGAACATTCAAGTTTTCTATATGCTTTTGTTTGAAAGAAACTAGAAATTGCATCTTAATCTACTGTTGTTGCATTGTTCGCTGAACCACGTTGGTGCATATACAACTGCAGAAGATTTGGTTCTTTTGTGGGTGGCCGACGGTGTATTGTAATTTTTTCTAAAAAGAAAATCAAAAAGAGATTACAACTGTAATTTTTGGAGTGTGAAACCGATAGAGCTTAAATGTCTATGGATTTCGAACAAGGCTTTTAGTGTGCACATATAGGAATCTAGTATGGTGACCCGCATATTTGCATGTCTAGTTTAACAATTCAACTATGGCAATATATATTGTATTGGATTCTCTCACTAATATATTGTTTGTCTAATCGTTACTCTTTTATATCAGTATTATTTATAGAGTGTTTCGTAACAATAACGATGCATAATTTATAAAACACATATAGGCATTTTGGCCTATGTTCACTGTATGGTGATAATAAAAACACGTGGAGGCTATTTTTGATTGATTTTTCTAATGGTAGTCATGGATAAGTTTTTTTCTTTCTTTTGCTTCTATTAAAGTGG